>JAIUZE010018836.1:0-10951 GCA_022085475.1 Heliosperma pusillum
CGGTTGGCAGACCGGCAGCCGGTCGACCGGCCAGGAACTCCAGTTCACCCGAGAGCTTCCTTTACTTATTCAATCCATTTCAATTCTCATAAATCAATTCTAATAATCATCAACAATCAATATACATCATCCATAATCATCATATAACAACATTCATTAATCATAGCATGATTTCTAATCTTCCTAATCGTATTCTAATACGATTTCTAGCATATAAACATGTAAAACACGTAAATGATACCGAGTAACCCTTCACCGTTACCTTTAAGCGTCTCTACTAATCGTCAAGCTCCTCTTCTATAAGGAAATAGTCTTTGTCGGGATCTTGGAGGTCGCCACCTACAAATAGATCGTAAAAAGATGAATAAAGTTCATCTTGAGAAAGACGGGAAATTTGAAAAGCGAGAAAGACGATGATTTTAATATCAATACGAATAGAGGAAGGTACGGGAAGAAGAATAAGATAAACTTACGTAAATTCTATCAAGTAACGAAGAAGTTACGACGAATCAAAGATCGATATTCAAAGAGGGAAAGTTTCTTAAGGAAGAAGGAAAGTGTGTTTGATTATGTGTTGAATGAAATATTAGGTTAAGGAGGGAGTAGTGTGAGTTGTGTAGGAAAAAGTCAAAGACGGTTTCAAAGTCAAGAAAGTCAAACTCGACTCAAAAGTCAAGAAAAGTCAAACTCGCCTTAAGACGGGATTTTCATGAAATCTCGCAGAAATTCCAAATACGAACTCGGAAATTCTAAATTCGACTCAAAACATAAAATTCCAAATTAAAACTTAAAATTACTGAAAAGATTTCGTAAAATATTTCTACTAGAAAAATAGGGTACATTTCCGGGTGTTACAATTCCGGTCCGGTTTTGGACCGATGCCCACCCCTACTTTCAAGGGACGCGAGTCTTCCGTCCCTTCTTTCTCTCTCTTTGCATTCTAGACCTTGCTCTAAGCATTTTGACATCTACGTGGTTGATCAATCGACCATGTAAGCTTAGATCCTTCTGGGTACCCGTCACATTTTGCATTCGACCTACCAATTCGACCAACTACACTTAATCAATTTAACTAATCAATTTTCGATCCTCTTACAAGGGCACTTTCTTTGCATTCGAGTCGAGCTATCGCTAAAACGCAACTTAGTTATCTCGTTTCGTCAACATGTAAATCTTAGGGTGTTTAATCTCGTTTTTTGTATTTTATAATGTATTTCGCCTTATGTAAGATTCATGTCAGATTTATATTAAACTTTTTCAACCTTTTTTTAGTTTTATTTAAATCACCTTTTTTATAGTTCGTCTTAGATCCCTAATAATCAATATTAGTGGGTTTTTGTCGTCTTTTAGATCAAGTTTGAGTCTTTAGAGGTTAGATCCATCCATATCTAGTTTATATTTAGTATAATTAATCTTTTAAACCATTTCAATTCGACTTGTAGATCAATAATAAACCGTAAATACACAAACGAATACTAACTGAATGTGATTCTGGCTTCACAGCCAGAACCCAACTCAAGAACAGACGCACAGAGTGTTGCGCCTCTTCCAGAGGACGCATCACACGTTGCGCCTGTTCTGGGTTGGATTATGCCTCTGAACTTCCCGATTCGCTCCGACGTAGTGTAATTGTATAATTAATCGACTACTAACTCTAATATCGATGTTAATCCGTTTAGTCTTTTTTTCCTTTTAAATCTTTCCTTTTGGGCATATTTTAGATCCCATATCCTTTGTAATCTTTGTAATAATTCTTTTATAGCTTTATCTAATCATTGTATTGTGTGATTTATTTGCCTTTCACATGTAATCAACCTTAAATCCAATTTTGATTCAATTGAATGCTAAAATACATGTTCAACCGACATAGTTAATTCACATGTTAGGATTAAAACGTGGATGTTGCATAGCATGCATTTAACCGACTACATATCGAGTACAAAAGAGTTTCCCTAGTCATTAGTAGAGGCCGGAGGCGGGCGGGATTAGGTGTTCGATTAAAGAACTTCCTAATACGTACCCTCACCCCTTACTCCAGATCCCTGTGAACATCCGTGTTCATTGACATCCACGAGATTCATTATAAACATAGAATACTAAGGGTAACGAGTTCTTAGTGTTCATGTCATCACTTTGTGTCTTGACATGACATGAAGTATTCGAACAGTTCCAACTTCCCACAAAAGTTGGTGGCGACTCCACAAATGCGTATTTCTACGCTTGTTCCTCGTTTCTCCATCAGTGGCTCCCCGTGTACCAGAGTATGGAAAGGATCGTGAATCCGTATATCACAACCCCACACAATTTTTTATATTAAAAACTTATTAAAGTAATTTACCCGGGTTTCCTAGACGGTAATTTTTCGATACTTTTTTTTTAAAGTAAGACGTTATAAAAACAATTCATGACTATGTCGAAAAGATAAAAGGCATAAAATTTATAACATTATTTTTCAAGACTACATTAATACAATAATTAAGAGAATATAAAATTATAAAAGAAATACATTAAATTAAGAGACCACTTAAAATAAAAAAAAAATTACAAATTATTTTACAAGACTACATTAATACAATAATTAAGAGAACATAAAACGATAAAGGAAATACATTAAATTAAGTGACCGCTTCAAATAAAATAATACAAAATATTTTATATCACTAATTAATACAATAATTAAGAGAACATAAAACGATAAAGGAAATACATTAAATTAAGATACCACTTCAAATAAAATAGTACAACATTAGTTAGAGTCACCAAATTTTTGCCAAATATTTTCAATTAGATATGCTATTAGGTTTTGGTGTGCCCTAGCATTTCTTATACGATTCCTGTTTTGAATGTATGCAGTTATAGGAGCTGTATATCCTACTTCATACTCGGGATCATCAACAAAAACTTCACCTTCCTCATTCCCATTATTGTCGAACTCATTAGGGTCTGAATAGTTAGCATACGTATCTCTTTCATCCTTTACTATCATGTTGTGCATTATGACACAACATGTTAAAACTTTTCGCATCAGTTGCTCGTTCCAAGTAAGTGATGGTTTACGAATGACTGCAAATCTAGCTTGTAGTACGTCAAACGCCCGCTCAACATCTTTACGAGCCGCTTCCTGACGCTATGCAAATAATATATCTTTGGGTGTTTGTGAGAATGGAAATTATTGTATGAATGTCGCACATTGTGGATATATCCCATCGGTTACATAATAGCCCGTGTTATAATGGTTTTCATTAACCGTATAGTTAACACGAGGTGTACGCCCATTCATCATATCATCAAAAATAGGAGAACGATGGAGAACAGTCAAGTCATTACAAGACCCATGAATCCCAAAAAATGAATGCCATATCCAAAGGTCTTGTGAGGCAACGACTTCAAGAATGACAGTCGCTCTACCACTACAGCCTTGATACATCCCCCTCCAACCAACTAGGCAATTCTTCCATTGTCAATGCATGCAATCAATACTTTCCATCATTCCAGGGAAACCTCGGTGAGCACCAATTTGTAGAAGCCTTTGAAAGTCATTTGCATCAGGTGAGCGTAAGTACTGTGCTTCAACTTGTATAACAGCTTCAGTAAATAATTCTAATGATTCAGTTGTTGTTGATTCATCAAGCCTGCAGTACTCATCTGTTCTATCTGCTCCTTCTTCATACGCTAACATGCGTAAGGCTACAGTGCACTTTTGCAAAGATGATGTTGGCACTCTACCAGTTCCACCAACGCCTGGATTAAAAAATGTATCATAGGCTTCCGATGCTCGAACTAGGCGAAGGAATACATGTCGATGCATTCGAAATCTACGACGGAACAAGTCTGAATGATAGGTAGGATTAGGAGAGAAGTAGTCGTTGTAGAGGTTCTCGTGACCATCTCCACGATTCCTCTCAATGTACCTTCGTTGATGATGACGTCTTCGATTTCTGATAATTTGAGGTACTTGAGATATAACTGTGACAATAAATTCTTCTATTATTTCATCGTCATTATCGTCATCATTATAATTAGAAGATGAAGATGAAGATGAAGCTGATGAGAACTCAAATAAAAAATCCATTTGAGGTGAAAAAGATGGAAGAGGAGTGTGATGTAGAATACAACGAATAAGTATATCTATATATAGATAGACATGTATCACTTTTAAGGGAACATGACAAGACTATATCATGGAGCATAAACAACACTCTGAAAACAGGAAGCCAACACTCTGAAAACGAAAGATGTCAGACAACTTTAACAATTAAATGAACTATGAAATACAACAGTTTGAAAATGAATTGACAACACTACTATGAAAACAGCAAGACAAGACAACACTCTGAAAACGAAAAGACAACACTCTTAAAACGACAAAACAACACTCTGAAAATAAAAATACAACACTCTTAAAACGAAAACACAAAGCTCTAGTTGTTTTGCAAGTCATGAAGTAGTGATAATTTCCATTGTTCTTCAAACGGTGTTAAATCATTCCTTGATTGTAGAGATTGATATGCATTCCACTTGTAAATCCTTTCGTCTAGCTTAATCTTTTGTTGGGTGACCGCTAATTGCTGAGCCCTCATCTCCATCTTTTTATCCTGATAATTTTTCCTTTCCCATTACAGTTCTGCATCATTGGTCTTCTTGTCACCATAACGATTACCCAAACGGTCAATGTTTCAGCCAAATAAGCAACATTTCCTACTTTCATTTTCCCTTTATTCTTTTTAGCTACTTTTATACCCTGAGGAAGTTGCCTGCCCATACCTTCTTCATCGTCTCCACTATTTGGTGTGGAAAATACGCCTTCATTAAGCCAAAATCTCTTACCACTGCCATTCGAGTCAGGGTCACTACCAAATATAGGAGTATCTGGATCAGGATATTCTACAACATCAACAGACATAGTTTTTTTAGACTTATTTTTTCGAGAATTATTGCTTGCATTGATCCCAATATTGTCGTTAATTTAGCCTCCGACAACTTCTTGCCATTTCCGATATTTTTTTAACAAAAGTCATGCACGTTCAAATTGAAATTATTGTGGATTGTTCAATTCGAATTATTGTGCATTGATCCCAATATTGTCGATATTTTTTTAACAAGTATTTCTTATTAATATTTTCTAGCTAGATTGTTCAATTCTAATTATTGTGGATTTCCTGAATGTCGTTTATTGTTGAATTTGTGAATTAGTTGGCTTATAATTTTGCTGAATTGTTCAATTCTAATAATTTTCCTGAATTTTGTTTATTTGTGAATTAGTTGTCTTATATATATATATATATATATATATATATATATATATATATATATATATATTGCATTTTCTGAATTAGTTGGCTTATTATTGAATTAGTTTTAATTAGTTGGATTTTCTGAATTAGTTGGCTTATAATTTTGCTGAATTGTTCAATTCTATTAATTTTCCTGAATTTCGTTTATTTGTGAATTAGTTGTCTTATATATATATATTGCATTTTCTGAATTAGTTGGCTTATTATTGAATTAGTTTTAATTAGTTGGATTTTCTGAATTAGTTGGCTTACTGTATATATTACGAATGTAGATAAATGACTCGAACTTGGATGAATGCTGCGAATATGAGTGACCCAAACTATAAGGATGGTTTAGCTGAATTTTATGAAGTCGTTGCGAACAATTTGAATGGTTCTTCTAGTATTCCATGCCCTTGTGAAAGATGTGATAATCTTAGGTATATGGTTATTCCGGACGTTAAAATTCACCTAAAAAAGTATAGTTTTAGTCGATCCTATACCCGTTGGATTTTTCATAGGGAATCATTAGAGGAAGAGAATAGCTTTGAAGAAGATGATCTTGAGGTATACGAAAGGCTAACTGATGATCCCGAGTTTGCCGAGTATGTTGAGTTGGAAGAAGACAACTTAAATGTTGGGTCTACAGATAATGAAGAAAAAGATGATGAATCAAATGCTTTTGAAGATGACAATATTAATTTGGATGACCTTGACAACATGTATGAGAATTTGTGTGAGTCTGAAGCGCCTCTGTACCCTGGTTGTAAGTACACAAAAATGTCGGCTGTGGTGAAGTTGTATAATATCAAGGGGGCAAATGGGGTGAGTGACACGTGTTTCACTAGTTTATTAGCCTTGATTAACGACATGCTTCCAGATGGTAATGTTCTTCCCGTTAAGACATATGAGGCTAAAAAACTAATTAGATGAGTGAGTATGAAATATGAGAAAATACATGCATGTCCAAATGACTGCGTATTGTATCAAAAATTATATCAAAACTTAACCAATTGTCCGGTTTGTTTTGTGTGGCGTTATAAGGATAAGGAAGGGATCCCGGATAAGGTGTTGTGGTATTTTTCAGTGATACCAAGATTCATAAGGATATTTGCGAATAGCAATGATTCAAAAATGTTAACTTGGCATGAAACTGGAAGAATAAATGATGGGAAGCTAAGACACCCGGCAGATGGTATGCAATGGAAATCGTTCGACGTTAAGTATCCCGAGTTCGGCAATGAACCTATAAACTTACGTCTAGCGCTGTCCACTGATGGAATGAACCCACATGGAAACATGAGTACCCAACATAGTACTTGGCCAGTAGTGTTGGCTATATATAACTTACCTCCATATGTGTGCATGAAAAGAAAGTATTTGATGTTGTTGTTAATTTACGGCCCTAAACAACCTGGAAATAATATAAATGTCTATTTGGAACCTCTTTTAGATGATTTGCGAATTTTGTGGGATAGTGGGATATAAGTATTTGATGCATATAAGAATGAAACTTTCAATTTGAGAGCGATGTTATTGTGTAGAATATCCGACTATCCGGCTTATGGCGACCTTTCTGGGCATACTGTGCATGGGAAAGAGGCTTGTCTATTGTGTGGAGGAGGATATCGAGTCTGAATACTTGAAATGTTCTCATAAGTATGTGTATTTGGTAAATAGGAGGGGCTTGGATCCTGACCATTGTTATCGCAAGCAGCAGAAAGCATTTAATGGAAGTCAAGAACTTCGTCAACCTCCTAGAATTTTGAGTGGGCATGAAGTTTATCAGAAAGTAAAGCATGTTGAGATAAAATATGGGTAGAAGATCGACTCTAATAAGTTGTCTACTCGTGGGTATAAGAAAAGATCCATATTTTTTTGATAAACTTTCATATTGGCCTGACCTGGAGGTCAAGCATTGCCTCGATTTCATGCACATTGAGAAAAATGTCTGTGATAATATTATCAATACCCTCCTAAATGTTCCCGGTAAAACAAAGGATAACACCGCAGCTAGGGAAGATATGCAAATGATGGGTATTAGGCTAGAGTTGGCACCACAGAAGAGAGGTAATGGTACATTTTTACCGCCAACAGCTTATACCCTTTCACAGAATGAGAAAAAAGAGTTTTGTGCATGCTTGAATGGAATTAAAGTGACACATGGTTATTCGCCGAACATCAAAAGCCTTGTGTCGATGCAAGACCTAAAACTCACCGGGTTAAAGTCACATGATTGTCACACTTTGATGTAACAATTACTTTCCGTGGCTATTCATTCCATTTTACCTGAAAAGGTACGATATGCTATTACTAGATTCTGTCTCTTGTTCCCGTCCATATGCGATAAATTCATCGATCCCGATGATGCAGATTCATTGCAGGACCTCGTTGTCACCTCTCTTTGTCATTTTGAAATGTATTTTCCACCCTGTTTCGTCACTATCATGATTCACCTGACCACTCACTTGGTTAGGGAGATTTTGTACCTTGGGCCCGTGTACTTGAGATACCAGTATCCTTTCAAAAGATTGATGAAAGTCTACAAGGACTATACATCTAATCGGTATCGCCCAGAAGGTTGTATTGCTGAACGTGCTATATTAGACGAAGCTCTTGCATATTGTTACGCTCATCTCTCCCCTGAGGAGTTAATTGGCGTTCCAAAGAATCGTCATAGTGACTGGATGACCGGAAAAGGTATTAGGGGCCGGGTTGAAAAAATTGTGTCACGTGACATGTTACATTTAGCACATACGTATGGGCTAAACAACGAAGATGAGGTGCAACCTTATATTGAACAACACAAAGATGAGCTCAAATACGATCACCCAAACAAGAGCGAGATGTGGATTGCAAACGAGCATAAGAAGACATTTGGAGAGTGGTTTAGGAATGTTGTCTTGGAGTATAAGAATTTGTATGGTGATGACATCTATCCTAGGTTACTACGTCTTGGGTTAGGTCCAAATGCCAGGGCCACTTTTTTCAGCGGTTTTGCTATTAATGGTTATACTTTTTACACCCGCGAGCAAGATGAGTTGAGCACAATGCAAATTAGTGGTGTGAGTTCTGAATTTGAGGCAATGCACTTTGCTACTTCAAAAGATAAAAACCCTATTTGGGGAAAATGCCTTTATTATGGTGTTATTCAAGAAATATTGGTATTAGATTACATTGATTTCAAAATACCTCTGTTTCGATGTAACTGGGTTGATAACAACAACAATTGTGTTCGAAAGGATAAAATGGGATTTACGTTGGTCAATTTGGATAAGGTTGTCAATAATAAGGATGATCCTTTCATAATGGCATCCCAAGCTAAACAAGTGTTCTATGTCACCGATCCTATGGATAAGAAGTGGTCTGTTGTACTATCTATAAGGAGTAGACGGGGTGCACCCGATAATGGTGGGGATAATGATCAGGATGTCGTGTTTGAGGGAATGTATCACTCTTCCACTGTATCTTATTTCGACAATGTTGACACTGATCATGATAACATTGAAAGCATCTATATGCGTGATGATCATGGTGAAGGTATTTGGGTTAACGAAGAAACTATGTCGGGCAAGAAACGTCCCCGATCCTGAGGTGTTTAATAATGTGAGGTATTAGCTTATATATTTGTTTTTTTAATTTAAATAACTATATATCTTCCTTTTAGTTTCTGTTATTTTTTTAAATAACTATCTTTCTGATTTTTTTTAAATAACTTAGGAACGACATAGTTAATAAAAACGTAAAGCACTGATACTTTATTTTACCGAACAGATTTATATTTAGGAACTTAGGAACTACTACATATACAACCATAGCGGAAATCTTACATACAAGACCACAGGCCCTCCCATCCCATTACACTGCTATTATGATAGGCGGATACAGACACACACACAATTGACACTCAACATCTAACACAGGACGTTGCTTGGAATTTTTAGGTGTACATTGCTTGGAAAACAGCCACAACCTGGTTGTAGGCATCGACGATTTCTGAATTGGCCGACTGCTGACCATTCAAGATGGTCGGATACGGCACGTGGAAATAGTCCACTGTATTCTTCAGAAGCTCGGCGTCCTCGTCTGTGGCTGCCCAGAGGTATGGTTCGACTGTTGATCTATTCAGAGCAACCCAGTCGCTCTTACCATGGCCTCTGAGTTGAAACATATTGCCAAGCTTAAATGCTGATTCTGCATCTGCAAGTGATGTTCCAAACTGAATGAGTAGTATCCCTTTGAATCCCCAAGGCGCCCATTGTGCCTTAATTCTGCTGACCGAGTATCCCGGCTCAATAAGCTTATTCCTCAAAGGAGTAAAGCTTTTGGCAACAAATTTTCCATCGTCCAAATGGCCTGGGGCATTCATTAGGACACAGTGATATGGACGAGCAAAATTTTGAGTCATTTCCAAAATAGATAAGTAATTTGATGGTTTTGGTTTGGTTTATTTGCAGTGAGTATTCTTTTCTGAATTTATAGCAAGTTCAAGATGTGTAGTCATTCAGTGTATTGTCTTTAGCTTTTGTTAGCTTTGGTCATTGTTGAAGATTCCCATATTATTTAGCTTTTGGTCATTCAGTATACAGTCTCCATGTTTTGGTTTCTGCTGATTATTATTGCAGTGTATAGTGCTTATGATATTGCTGTCTTTTTTGGTTTCTGCTGATTATTATTGTAGTGTATAGTGCTTATGATATTGCTGTCTCTTTTTATAATTAAAAAAAACAAAGGTAAGCAACAACAACGGTTGTTGTAAATATACCCGTTGTTATTGCTTATAACAACAGTTATTAATCACAAACCTTTGTCATAGTGTTTATTAATCACAACGGGTAGACTACTTTAACCGTAGTCATTACTCTATCACAACGGTTTGTTTACAATAACCGTTGTCAATATTTGTTAATAAAGATGAAGAAAACACACAACACTAATAATACGACTGTACTGCAACACAAAAACTCTATCACAAAGCGATCATACTGCACCACTAATCGTCTTTCTGTCATCATCTCCCTTATTAATCAGGTATTATTTTTATCAACTATTTCTTATTAAGATTGTTCAATTCTTATTATTGAATTGTGGATTTCCTGAATGTCGTTTATTATTGAATTTGTGAATTAGTTCAATTCTAATTTTGCTTTATCGATTGAATAGCTTTGAATTGAATTTGTGAATTAGTGTATTATTGAATTTATGACCATTATTAAAATTAGTTTAATTACTTCTAATCTTAAGTCAAAAAACAAATTAACGTATCAACATTAATATTATTAAATAATAAGTTCAAACGGCGCCACACACAAATGGCGCCAAAACAACAACAACCAAACAACCAAACAACTACAACCAAACAACAACAACAAATTAAATTGAGTCCGGGTAAATCTCCCGGATAGCTGCCACCACTAGAGCATATGCATCAATCGGGTCAGCCTCTGCCAGAGCCAACCCTTCCCACTGCTCTACCTGGGTCACTTCAACGAGGTCGACCCCATTTGGGAAACGGTGACGGTCATGTTCGGAAGCCACCCATAGATATGGCCCAGGCTGGTGGTCCGTGCTCTCAATAAAATCTTTTCGCCCATGCCCGGCCTTGTCAAACATTCTTGCCAGTTTGAATGCGGACGCACGATGAGCATCTGACATCCCAAACTCGAAAACGAGGTCCC
>JAIUZE010018837.1:0-22669 GCA_022085475.1 Heliosperma pusillum
CCACTCATCTGCTTATGGTGGTCATCATGGTCCGTCCAAGACCGTAGCCAAAGTCTTACAATCCGGGTTTTTCTGGCCCTCGATGTTTAAAGATTCAAAAGACTTTGTTATGACTTGTGATGCTTGTCAAAGAATGGGTCAAATATACAAAAGACATGAAATGGCTCAAAACGGCATATTAGAAGTCGAGATATTCGATGTCTGGGGTATTGACTATCAAGGACCATTCCCTTCTTCTAATGGAAATCGTTACATTTTAGTCGCTGTCGACTATGTTTCAAAGTGGGTAGAAGCAATTGCCACCCTCACCAATGATGCTAGAGCTGTGATACGACAATTTAAGAAGATCATCTTTCCGCATTTTGGTGTACCCAGAACCGTGATAAGTGATCGAGGAACTCATTTCGGAGAAAAGCAGTTAGACACTCTGCTTGCCAAGTATGGTGTGTATCACAGGCGAGGTTTAGCCTACCACCCCCAAACCAGCGGTCAAGTAGAAGTCTCGAACAGAGAGCTGAAAAAAATTCTTCAAAAAGTAGTCTCAAAATCTAGAACAGATTGGAGTAATAAGCTCGATGACACCTTATTGGCTTATCGCACAGCTTTCAAAACCCCGATTGGAACATCTCCTTATCGGTTGGTTTATGGAAAGGCCTGTCATCTCCCTGTTGAGTTAGAGTACAAAGCTCACTGGGCTATCAAAGAACTCAACTTAGACACTAAGCTTAGCGCTGATAGACGACTTTTGCAACTGAATGAGTTAGAAGAGTTTCGTTTGCAAGCTTACGAGAATTCTAGGATTTATAAAGAGAAAACGAAGCGTTGGCACGACAAGAGGATAATCAGAAAAGAATTCAATGTCGGTGACCAAGTACTTCTCTTCAACTCCCGTTTGAAAATTTTTCCGGGAAAACTTCGATCAAGATGGTCTGGACCATTCACTGTTACTTATGTAAGCAAATACGGTTATGTGGAAATAATGGCCAGTAATGGTGAAAAATTCAAGGTCAATGGACACCGATTGAAACTCTACTATAGCAATTCCATTATTGGATGCTTAGATATTGTCTATATAGAGCGTCAATCCCCAACCAAATTATTTCATAGAAGAATTCGTCAAGCGAGACGTTAAACCAGCGCTTCTCGGGAGGCAACCCGTGTTTTTTTTTCTTTTTGCATTTTATTTTTGCTTTCCCTTTTTCGTTGTTTTGTTAAATTTACTTTGCCGATGAAAGAGTTTTTGAAGAATCTATGAAGACCTTCCTTGTCAAGTCCAAAAGACTAGCTTGGGGGAGTCCGCGCTGACTAGTAAGCTTCATTTTTTTTTCATTTTTTTTCCCTTTTTCCCCTTTTCCCATTGAGCATCTCGTTGCACATTTAGTCTTTGTGCTCACATTGAGGACAATGTGATGTTTAGCTTGGGGGAGGGATTGCATTTTCCCATTTTGCATTTTAGTTGTTTATATTTTTCAAATTTTTGAATAAGAGAAAAATTTAAAATTTTGAACATAATTGAATGCTTTTCATGCTTTGCTTGCTTGTTTACTATGCTATCATGTTACATTTCCCAAAATTAGAGTTTTCAAAAGATAATGATTCAATATTCATTGAATTGTGCATACATGGGGAAGTCTTGTACACAGTAGGAATAGAATGAATCTATAGATGAGTACGATTGATCTTGACATTTGGCAAGTTACATATATTGTAAGGTAGAACCTCCTTAGGCTGGTACATCTATACCCAGTCTCATCTAGGTGTGTGTAGTTCTCCTTGTGATATGTGTCATGTCAAAATGCATAAGTATGGTTCTCATTTCATTCCTATAAGCATTGCATTCATGATTCACTAAGATTTGAAGCCTTTGTCACTTTGAATTACCCCTCAAAATTACCCCCTTCATACAAATGTTTCACAAGATGATAGCTACATATAAAAACTGCCTACCTTGTTGAGCTAGTAGCTAGACTATGGTTTATGTGTGCTCTTTTGAGAATATTTTGTTCCTTGATGTCAAAGTGAATTTGGGATAACGAAAATGTTCAAGAAGTGATGTTATGTTCAAAGAAAAGAAAAAAAAAAAGAAAGAAAAAATGAAATAGAAAAATGAAAAAATTGAAAAAGAAAAAAAAAATCGAAAAAAAAAGAAAAAGAAATAAAACAAGAAGTTGTGAGTATCTTCTCAAAATGTCAATTCAATGTTAGAAGGAGTTCACTCTTGTGTTTCGTGTGTAATAAGCCAATCCGTTCCTTCTGGCTTCGTTATTCGTCTTTTGGGAATTAATCGAAAGTTTGGATTGAGTATTCATTTATCATTGGTCAGTTGCTAGCTCATTCTAACGAAACGTCTCAGCATGACCATAACTGTTTATAATTTATTTCGGCACCTTTCTACGCTCATTTCCCCAAAATTCCAGGCTTCGATGTTTCCGGCTGCTGGTTCTATGTGCAGTGTATCTTTGACATGATGGTTTCGAATGGGTTACCATATAGACTGCGGACAGACATTTTCATAAGTCGTATAGGTGAGTGGCGCAAAAAGATGACCATCAGCAATCACCTTTAGCCATACTTGAGTGTTCGAGTGTGCCGTGAGAGTCCATTTGTCAAAGATCATGCAGAGAGGCCGAAATTCTTATAGTGAAAATTCTTTGTGGCTACGCCGTATGGAAATCTCAGCCATTTTATGTATCATTCTTTGCTCCACGTTGTTTGGTTATATCATTATGTTTCACAAAGTGTTTATCGTTGAGATTTTTCTTGATGGTAGTAGGCCAATGTTCTTGCAACCCTTGTCCTGGTATTGTTTGTTATTTTGCCTTGAAGGGGCTAAAGCAACAGGTTTAGCTTGGGGTAGTTTATAAGTTAATATTTGTATATTTTTAACCCCCAATTTAGCTCGGTTGTCTTTCTTTGTGCTTTGTTACGCCTATTTTATTGAGTCTAATTAATCTGTCTTCTCGGCGATTCCTATGTTCTACTAATCTATAACACTGTTTTGTAGGGAAGTGACGTTTCTACGAGGCCCTTTTTGCTATTCCCCGAGTCATGTTGCCTAACTCTGCGACGATTTGAAGAAGCAATCTTGACCAAGTCAAAGGCATTTCAAGAAGGTTCACTGATTCAAAAGAAAGAAGAAGCAAAGACGGTTTCGCAGTTGTCAGAAGATCGATCGGTTAGGCGAAGAAATCATCATTTTACATCAAACCCTATCAGCAAACCCGACTCAAAAGGTCAAGGGGGATAATGAAAGTCAAGTCATATGCAAGGGGAGATGAAACGAGAGTCAAAGCTTCTAGAATACAACTTACCCGATCGGGTAAGTGGTGTACCCGATCGGGTATCTCTGCTGATCCGAGATTTTGCTTCGACTTCCTCCTTTTTGTCCTATGTGATCAATGCATGACCCCTTCCCCACGAAACCCTACTGCTATATAAAGAGAGCCTCAGCCACCACAATGAGATGTACTTCACACAATTCTCTTCTACACTTCTCTTTACAAAAACCCTAGATTAGGAGGAGGGAGAACTAGCCTCTCTTCTCTCATTTTCTTCTTCTTTTTTCATCTTTAGTTCTTAGTTTATTTCTGTCTTTTCTACAACAAAACCTTAGCTTAGATCAATAAGAATTTCATCTTTGTAATCTACTTTAAGTGGTTCAAGCGTTGTAATTCGTGGATCGACTATTCTATGCAAGGAATTTCTGTTATGGTTGTTTATATCATCATTGTCGTTGTTGATCGTCATCTAGGTATTCCTATTTTATCTTTTGTTTAATGTCTTTATGTTTTCTATTTGATTGTTATTGTCCATCCATGTTATCTTAGATTCATTTTAGTATCGTTATAATCGTCATTTCATTTCATTAGATTGTCAATATAGCGTCGTTATTATCGTCATATAAAGAGTCTTAAAATATTATTAAAATCAAATAAACATATCTATCCTTGTTTTTGTTATTAACTTCATCTTAGATTTAAACATCGCCATGAGTGAGTAGTCGTTTTTTCTAGGGTGTAGGGTAGCCATGTTAGGTTGATTAAAAGATGATAATTGGATAAACGAAATTGTGCTTTTAAAACATTGTGTCTATGCATGTTTGGACTATAACGATAGTTAACGATTCCTGATCAAAATCATTGACTAGAATGGAATTCTTTTCCAAGGTAGAGATACGTGAATTGAATAGACAAAGCATGACATGGTAGATTAAGACCTAGTAAATTGCCTAAAAGCCTGCTAGACCATCTGATCTATGATTGTAATGATAACATCATTCTTACGAACTCACAATGAATTATTTGCATGTTCTAAATCAAATTTCATCAATATATTAATCTACATGTGTGAACCTACTTCCTTAGATTCTTTCCATCATTGTTAATTCATCACTTGCTTTATTGTTTTCATTTTGAATTGTTTTTATTTTGTTTTCATTTATGCTTTTCATTAGTTTAGAAATTAAAACCCCAAAACCCAGATACTCGTTAGATAAGACCCAATTGCAAGACATTTCACATCCTATAGGAAACACCATCTCCCTGAGGATCGACCCCTACTTCCCTAATTACATTAATTCCTTATTAGCCTAGTCTGGCTAATTATCTTTGAGCAGGACTCGCGACAGGTCCGATCAGATGCGGTTTTAAAGTTGTCTTTTTGCCAACCTTTTGTATTATGTATAATTATAATGGTTTGTAATTTGTATAATTAAGACTTATGTAATGGTTTTTACTTTGAAGTAATGTTTGAATCATTTTGCCTCAATTTCTGTCCTACTTTCTACATGATATTTGTATAGCCATATGTGTTTTTACATTCATAAAATATCTCTCAAATCATTGACAGATATGGGACGAAAAAATGCCGCACAAAAGAAAAAACCACCAGCTAAAAAACCTGTCTCAATGCATACTTTTTATTCAACCAAACCAAAAGATGATGAGGAGTTAATAGGCAAGGCATCTAATTCAAGTAAGCTGTCTCAACTGATCTTATTTTTTGCATATGCATGGAATTACTTTATATGTACAATAAACAATCGTGTACATGCATAAAATATGTACAACCACGATATCGCGTACAAGTACGCTACGTAACATTGCGGCTGCTAGTGTAATCCAGCCCTACTTTAAGGTTACCATTCCCCTAGTTTTAATCCCGTCCCCTCGGAAAAGGGTTCACTCTTCCCCCTCTAGGGTATCATTAGGTCTCGCGGCCGTTCGAATAAGGATAAGGGAAAGGGTTTAGGGTTGGATTAGGCGGGTCCGCGAAGCGGTCTTGCCTAATCCAACCCTAAACCCTTTCCCGTCCTACTTTAAGGTTATCATTCCCCTAGTTTTAATCCCGTCCCCTCGGAAAAGGTTTCACTCTTCCCCCTCTAGGGTGTCTTTAGGTCTCGCGGCCGTTCGAATAAGGATAAGGGAAAGGGTTTAGGGTTGGATTAGGTGGGTCCGCGAAGCGGTCCTGCCTAATCCAACCCTAAACCCTTTCCCGTCCTACTTATAGGTTACCATTCCCCTAGTTTTAATCCCGTCCCCTCGGAAAAGGGTTCACTCTTCCCCCTCTAGGGTGTCTTTAGGTCTCGCGGCTGTTCGAAAAAGGATAAGGGAAAGGGTTTAGGGTTGGATTAGGCGGGTCCGCGAAGCGGTCCTGCCTAATCCAACCCTAAACCCTTTCCCGTCCTACTTATAGGTTACCATTCCCATAGTTTTAATCCCGTCCCCTCGGAAAAAGGGTTCAATCTTCCCCCTCTAGGGTGTCTTTAGGTCTCGCGGCCGTTCCAATAAGGATAAGGGAAAGGGTTTAGGGGTGGATTAGGCGGGTCCGCGAAGCGGTCCTGCCTAATCCAACCCTAAACCCTTTCCCGTCCTACTTTAAGGTTATCATTCCCCTAGTTTTAAATCTGCGTCGCCCAGTGCGGAAAGGGTTTAGGGTTGGATTAAGCGGGTCCGCGAAGGTTTTAGGGTTGGCTTAGGCGGGTCCGCGAAGGGTTTAGGGTTGGATTAGGCGGGTCCACGAAGGAATTAGGAGCGGACCCGCCTAATCCAACCCTAAACCCTTTCCCGTCCTAATTTTAGTATACCCTTCCCCTAGTTTTTATCCCGTCCCCTCAGAAAAGGGTTCACTCTTTCCCTCTAGGGTGTCTTTAGGTCTTGCGGACGTTCGAATAATGATAAGGGAAAGGGTTTAGGTTGGATTATACGGGTCCGCGAAGCGGTCCTGCCTAATCCAACCCTAAACCCTTTCCCGTCCTAATTTTACGATACCATTCCCCTAGTTTTTGTTGGAGCTAGTGTCCTCCACAGTTAGTGTGATAACAGCTAAGGTTCACAGGGTATACTTTGTATTATAATCAGTTGATTAACGTTTATCGATAATGGTTGGCTTGCTAGATAAGTTTGACGTTATTGTCATACAGATGACGGTGATCAACTGATCCCTAAAAGTCACACCTAAAGGATGTGTTTGAGAGATGTGATTATTTGAGAAAATAATCATATTGATGCCTTTTTAAATGACTAAAAGGTTAGTCGATGTATTTGACTAAAAGGTTAGTCAATTGTGATGTGATGCGATTATTTAATAACGATTAAATAATGTTAGCTGGTAATTGAATATAAAATGTTATATTTAATCAATGTATATAATGTTGGTCTAAACTAAATATAAACTGTTATATTTAAGTTGGCGGATATGTATTACACGATATTATTATAGCGTATTGGTCCGGCATTAATCGGTTTATGTAACGGTCCAATACTAGTAATAATTAATACATATTATATTATGTATTTAATTAATTAGATGCCAATTACCTAATAGAGGTTGAGTTAAATTAGGAAACTAGGTTTTATTTTTGTTTGGCTCTTGCAATCTCACGGCATACTTGTGAGTATTAAAGGATCAAAATAAAACCGTAATACCACTCAATCTCACGGCACACTCAAGGAAACAAGAGAAGAAAAATTCTGATTTTTGCCTCTCTTATTCATCTTCATATTCATCATCAATTTATACACAAAATTAGAAGTAATTTTGGGTATTCGTTCTAGCACGACGAAGGCATTTTTTGAACCATCTTGGGTATTACGATTAGGTGAATACCTACTTTGGTATTTGTTCTTAGGCCTTGTACTAGGACCGAAGGTTATTTCTTAATCTATTGTTTTATTATGCAATTTAATTTATGACTAGAAATTCATATAGTTATAATTTCATTATAATCCGAAATTTCTAAAGGGATGTAAACCGTTATTTCCCACAAGTGGTATCAGAGCCTTAGGCTATGAAATTATTTTATATGTCTTTTCAATAAATTGATTGGTATAATTTAAAAAAAAAAAAAATTGCTGAAATTTTTTTTTTCTATCCGGCACTGTTTTGTTTTATCCGTGAGATTTTTATTTTTTTTGGGTTCCTTTATTGATTCATATATGTTGTTGTTTTAATATGTTAAGATAATAATATAATGAATTAGTTGATATTTTGATTTAATGAGGATTAAATTGAAATGAAAAAGGAATTTGTTTTGGATGTTAAAGAACATTCATTGTGCTAAATTTTCGGTATGAATTTACAAAACAATTATGATTAGTTGAGTATTTTGATAATTTATTAATCATGATTTAGATATTCATGTTAAAAGGTTAATTTGAATTATCTAGTTTGTATCAATGTTTAATAATGATTAATTTGTATTTTAGGGTTTGTTTGTTTTTATTCAAACCGAGAAAAATAAAAAAAAAAAATTTTTGTACCTGCTACTGTTCACGGGTACTGTTCATCCGTGAACAGTGGAAAAAAAAATTTATTTGTTTTGTTTATTGCATTATAAAGATAATGTATGTTGATTATTGTTGTGAAAAAGTTCACAATGATAGATACCCTATTATTTTAAAAATGTTTAAAATAATGTTGAATTTAATTTATGTTATACCCGATAATATGAGTTAAATTGGATTATGGTTGATTAAAATTGTTGTGTGCAATTAAGGAATTGTCACATAATTTTGATCATTTTAGAGGTGGTTTGGACATATTAATCATCATAATTAATGAATTATGTTTTGAATGTTTAATTTATTTTGTTGATGCATTTTTATTATGTTGAATGAATGAATGAATGGATTATTTTGGTATTTTTACAAGAGGTTGTAATTTGTATTGCTTAGTGTGGCCTTAGTAGATTGTGTTATCGTAATGATGGTAACATGGTCTTTAATGTATTTTGAGATCTCGAATCTCCCCTTTGTAATCTTTAATTATAACTTTTAAATAAGAATGTAAATAGGTTTATATTTTGTAATTTTAAAATTGTATTTTTGAGAAGACCAAAGATAAGATGGAGATCGGATAGCTCACTCCCGCTACATGGACCAAGATGGAACATGAAGTCAAGCTTCTAGGGTCCATAAGGATGGATTCCAAAGTGTATTTTTGTTCTATTTTGATAGAATAGGCCACACTAGGACTTTTACTTTGTTTTTCATTTTTCCGTTCTTATTGTTTTTCTTTTGCATAATAGTTATTGCATCATATTCCGCCTAAACCAAACCACCTACAACTTAATTGCATGAAAATTGACTCATATAGATTGTATGATTATCATGGACATCCAGATGTCACTCCATTTTCTTATAGCTATCATCTTAAATTATTCATTCTCAAAATGCTAGATCATTCGTTCACTTAAAATGAATAAAATTAAAGCTGATGGACCTTTCTCTAAAACCCAAAATTGAGATTAGTCTTTATAGGGAAAACTGCTATGACTCCCTTCTTCGTCGGTAGGCATATAGGACCTTACTCTCCATATGACACCTTCTACGTTGGGTAAGTAGTATGTGTTGACCTATTTTACCTCAACATTATAGTCCGAGTAATATCTCGTGATTATGATGGACTAAAGATAGAATTTACATAAATTTATCGACCAGGAATTCTAAAAGTAGAATTAGCCAAGAAGTTGGCTTATCAATTTACAGAAATTGAGTCTTGGGATCATTTATATAATACTTGAGGGAGGTCAATTGTATAAATGCAAAAGTCTTCGCATTAATCGGTTTTGCATTAGACTTAATTAAAACGATGAAAATGCTTATTATGTTTTATCTCCTTTTCGCAGTATAGCATTCATTTATATCGATAAAACTGTTATAACAAAATGGCTGGACATGCTCATGCCCCTATGCCAAGTGCCACGCTCGCACGCGAATCCTGGCTTAAGATGTTTATGGACAACATGAATCAGTACACGCGACTGAAGAATAACGGGTCCAACTTTGCGGACTGGGAGGCTTCATTACGGAATGCTGCCATAGCTGACGGTAAGCTCAAGTACTTGACTGAGCCACTACCGCCTAACCCAGGCCCCAATGTAGGAGCACATGAATCACTTGCTTATAGTGATTTCGTAATGGAGGCGGGTGCGATAAAGAACGTACTCATCTTTTCAATGGAATCCAATTTGCAAAGACGATTCATTGCCCAAGGTGCAAACAAGATTTTCACCACGCTCACTAACGAGTTCTCAAAAGCACCGCAGATCGTTATTTATGAGCTTACCACTCGCTTCTTTGAAGCGAAACTCCAGAAGGGCCAACCGGTTAGCCCACACATTCTCGATATGATCGAGAATCTCGAAAAACTTGAGGCACTTGATTGCAAAATCAAAGAGAGCGTGGTCATTGACCGCATGCTTCATTCACTTCATGATGGTTTTGCCCAATTCAGGGCAAATTACTATATGAATGATTTGAAGAGAAATCCTCATCAGCTACACTCACTTCTCATACAGACTGAGAAGGATCTGAAATTGAGTGGGAGCCTGAAGCAGGACGTTCTCATGATTGCAAACAAGGGTAAGGGTAAGGGCAAGGCTCAGGCCGACCTAGCTGTAGGGAAGCCGAAATTCAAGAAGCCAGGAAAGGGCAAGAGTGGGCCTGGTGAGACTAGCAGTAGCTCACAAGGCAAGACAAAGAGCAAAGAAAACATGGAGGGCCACCATTGCCACAAGACTGGGCATTGGAGGCGGAACTGTCCCGTGTATGCTGAAGACGTAAAAGCAGGCCGCGTCACTCCTGTTGGTATGTCTTTTTTTATTCATATGATTGAGATTAACCATGCAAGTTTCGGAACTTGGGTACTTGATACTGGTTGTGGTTCTCATCTGTGTAATCATTTGCAGGGCCTAAGAAACATCAAAACTCTCGAAAAGGGTGATGTGGACCTGCGAGTGGGGAATGGAGCAAGAGTAGCTGCCGTTTTAGTGGGAACATATGTAATCCAACTCCCAAGTGGATTTGAGTTATTTTTAAATAACTGTTACTATGTACCCAGTTTATCTAACAACATTATTTCTGTTTCCGTTCTCGATAAAAACGGTTTTTCATTTGTAATAAAGGATAATAGCTGTATTTTCTCCTTTAACGAAATGATTTATGGTAAAGCAGTTTCCATGAATGGAATTTATGTTTTAGATCAAACCACAGATATATTGCATGTGAGTAATAAAAAGGTAAAGGTTGGTGACAAAGATCAAACCTATCTATGGCATTGCCGTATGGGACACATAAATGAAAAACACGTGAAGAAGCTCATTGACAATGGACTATCTCCCCTCATTTGACGTGCCATCTTTTTGGCTCGTTGAAGTCATGTCTTCATAGGCAAAATGACTCCGAATTGTCCTTCACAAGGTGTTGGAATGCCGTGTGGACCCTATGTTCAAAAAGAATCAACAACTGCTAGTCCAAACAATCAAAAAATCAACGCTAGTAGCTATTCTATCGATATTTATAATCCACTTTCACACGGACGATTTTGAGTAGATATTGATATGTCTACTTAATTAAGCACAAAACTGATTCCTTTGACAATTCAGGAATAACCAGATTAAGGTTGAAACAAGCTGGGCTCGAAATTAAAGCACTAGCACTCACTACGTTCAATCTGGTGGCGATATCTCTTCGAATGAGTTTTGAACACAACCTTAAAACGTGTGTAATTACTACAGTTAACTCCACCTTGGAACACCTCAATTAAATGGTGTGTCCGAACGGAGAAATCGAACATTACTTGATATGGTTCGATCCATGATGCGTCACACGGTAGTGCCTGATTCATTATGGGGCTATGCTCTTTTGTCAGCTGCTCTTATACTTAACCGAAGTCCGTCTAAAGCTGTTGACAAGACTCCATTTGAAATGTGGAAGGGAACAATCCCTAACTTGTCCTTTATTCGGGTTTGGGGCTGCGAGACTTATGTCAAGTGGAGACACGAGGATAAGCTCGGCCTGCGATCGGTCAAGACATACTTTATTGGTTATCCAAAAGGAATGTTTGGTCATTACTTTTATTCGCCTACCGAACAACGTGTTGTTGTTGCGGCTAGTGCGAAGTTTCTAGAGAAAGAATTTCTCGAGAACAAGACGAGTGATAGAACCTTCGATCTGTCGGAGATTCAAGAACCAACAACCGAGCAACCGATGGAGGAAGATGTTCCTTCATCTTCTGTTGCGGTTAATATTCCTGAGGAACCTAGAAGGTCGGGTAGAGTCTTCATACCTCCAGACAGATACATTGGTATGGTCGAGGAGAACAATAGAGGTGATGTTTTGCTCCTAGAGAGTAACGAACCCGCTACCTATAAAGAAGCCATGACCTGTTCTGACTCAAAGCTATGGCTTGAGGCCATGCAATCCGAGATGGACTCTATGTATGAGAATGACTTATGGGATCTAGTTGATTTGCCTGATAAGGTTCGGCCTCTTCAGTGCAAATGGCTTTACAAGATAAAGCATTCCGTAGGGGGACAACCAGACACCTATAAGGCACGACTAGTGGCAAAAGGCTTCACTCAAGTGCAAGGATTGCACTATGATGAAATTTTTGCACCCGTAGTCATGTTGCGTTCCATTCGGATAATCTTAGCGATTGCCGCTTTTCATGACTATGAAATTTGGCAGATGGACGTGAAAACCGCCTTCTTAAACGGTTATTTGGAGGAGGAGTTGTACATGGTACAACCCGAAGGTTTCATTGACCCTAAAAATCCTAAGAAAGTGTGCAAGCTTAAGCGTTCTATTTATGGACTTAAGCAACCTTCTCGGAGTTGGAATCATCGTTTCGACCAAGTCATAAAAGAGAATGGTTTCACTCGATCGGTTGAGGAACCATGCTTATATGTCAAGTCGAGTGGGAGTAAAATCGTTTTCTTGATATTGTATGTCGATGACCTACTCTTGATAGGGAATGATATTCCTCTCTTATCTTCGGTTAAGGTATGGTTAAAGAACCATTTCCAGATGAAAGATCTGGGCGAGGCACAGCGCATATTGGGAATCCGTATCTACAGAGATAGATCACGAAGGATGTTATCACTCAGTCAGGAGTCTTATATAGATAAGATTCTTGAAAGGTTCAGCATGACCAACTCCAAGAAGGGGTATCTTCCAATGACGTCTGGGATGCATTTGAGTAAAGCTCAGGCACCCAAGACATCTGAAGAGGTCGAGCGCATGAGTCGAATTCCTTATGCATCAGCTATAGGATCGATCATATATGCCATGATATGCACACGTCCAGACGTGGCATATGCTTTGAGTATGACAAGTCGGTACCAAGGCAATCCAGGTGAAACACACTGGATGGCTGTTAAAAATATCCTTAAGTACCTACGGAGGACTAAGGATTGGGTATTGACTTATGGAGGAGAGGACTGAGCTTTGCGCAATCGGTTACGCAGATGCTAGCTTCCAAATGGATCGGGATGACTCGAAATCTCAGTCTGGATTCGTATTTACCTCTACTCCTTATATGATCTGAAAAATACTCTTTAATAATAATATTTAACTCTTCCAATTGTGGCGCTGCGGTCAGCTGGAAAAGCTCCAAACAAAGTGTTATAGCAGATTCGACGAACTGAGTCCGAGTACTATGCTGCTTCAGAGGCTGCGAAGGAAGCTATATGGATGCGTCAATTCTTACAAGGACTAACTGTAGTTCCTAGTTCGGATGACCCGATCACCATCTATTGTGATAATATTGGTGCCATCTTCCAGGCTAAGGAGCCTAAGTCCAGCAACAAGTCTAGGCATGTACAACGGAAGGCTCACATGATCCGAGATTACGTGGAGCAAAGGGAGATAGTGATAGACAAGATTGCTACGGATGATAACGTCGCAGATCCTCTCACTAAACCATTGAGATATGATAAGCATGAAGTGCACGTTATTTCCATGGGAATCAAACGTGTTCCTGAGTTGTATTAGTTGTTTTATATGAATCAGACATGTATTCTTTTCATAAAACTATTAATAAAATCATCGTTATGTTTTATATTTTGTTTTTCATGTGGGTTGTACAGACAACATTGAACACCACAAAGTGAACTGAATTACATTATATTTGTTTTGGGTCCATAATTGCCTACATGAGCTGATAACTCTGGCAATTATTTTGTGACGTCGATTGATGGTGGGTTCAACGAGCCATAAGTCAAACTTTTGACTGATCGATCACAGATGCGGGTTATAATTGATGATTGTCGCGGGTACATTTTGTGGACGACTTAGGGAGTCCTAAATGTTTTCAGAAACATTAGTGCCAGTCGTGGATAGGACCTCCTAGTTTCCTAGAAGTCATTCTTTGACTATCGACTGTCCTCTTAGATAAGGTCAGTTTTTTTGGGTGCTTTTGGTTTTCTTTCTCCTGGTCAACCGTAACAGGAGACAAGTTATTTTCATTTCATGGTCATTTCATACGCGCTTGTACTCAAGATTTCGAGTTGAAGAAAATATCCAACCTTTATCAGGATATGATATTTCTCAGGGCCACTCGAGGAGCTGTAACTGAAATGCATGGCCATGCTCGAATGAAGATTCGTTTATCAGTTACGTTACTCTCTAGTCGGGGAAACCACTCTTGATACTGATCACTTGTAAACTACGACCTTTGTGAATACGGACTTTGCAAATTGGTTTACATTGAGTGGGAGAAATTTATTATGGATATGAGAATCGGTTATCGCACATACACTTGTACGGACAAGTGGGAGATTGTTGGAGCCAGTGTCCTCCACAGTTAGTGCAATAACATAAAGAAATCTCTGTAGGTTCACAGGGTATACTTTGTATTGTAATCAGTTGATTAACGTTTATCGATAACGGTTGGCTTGCTAGATAAGTTTGACGTTATCGTCATACAGATGGCGGTGATCACCTGGTCCCTAAAAGTCACACCTAAAGGATGTGATTGAGAGATGTGATTATTTGAGAAAATAATCATATTGATGCCTTATTAAATGACTAAAAGGTTAGTCGGTGTTTTTAACTAAAAGGTTAGTCAATGTGATGATGATATAATTATTTAATAATGATTAAATAAATTTAGCTGAGACGAATTAACTGTAATTCGTAAATTGAATATAAAATGTTATATTTAATTGTTGTATATAATGTAAGCTAATTAAACATAAACCGTTATAATTAATTTGAAAATTATAAATATACGGATATTTATAATTAATGATGTATTATAATGTCGGTCTTTGACTAATGACGATTATAATATATTACATTATATTGGAAGCTAAAATGACCGGAAAAAGTTTCCAGATACACTCGGGTTTTTCCGGTCAAAGGGTAGTTATTTGAGGAGACTAAATCTCCTCATATTAAACCTAGGAGTGCCGTGAGATTAGAAGAGAAGAAGAGAAACAACAATTCTAACCTAATTCTATTATCTCACTTGTGCCTCCATCACACAAAACACAAAAACCCTAAAAAGTTAACAGTAACTTTTGATCATCTTTCTAGCAAAGGAGAAGCGCATATCTCGATCAATCTTGGGTGAGATAATTAGGAGGATATCTACTTTGATATCTGTTCTTAGGTCGATTTTGCTAGGACCAAAGGTTTAATTCGTTTTCTCTATATTTACACTGTTTTCATATATATGACTCGTAGTTCATATTATATAATTTTGTTATAATCCTAAAATTTAAGGGGATGTAAACAGTTATTTCCCACAAAATTATCTATCATAGAACCTTCCGAGCGTGACCACGCATTTTCAACTTACTACTCCTTGAGTAGCCTTGATATTTTAAAACAACTCTGACAAGGGGTGGACAATTCCTATCGCACTATTCCCTTCGAATAGCCATAGCTCATCATGACCCAAAAGATTGTTATTTGACCCCATTTACGAAGGTCGTAGAGCATAAATCGAAGTCACTCTGAAATTGTTCCACCTTAGGCGAACAGTCTTTAGTCTATAGAATTGACTAAAAAACAATAGTATATTAGTTCTCGCCACGACCAGGTTATAAAATTGCTAGAACTCTACAAGCGGTCACTGCCCAACAGAGTGTCCCATACATTCTATCTATGTGATCGACTAGTCATCCCTTATGACCTTATGGGACTTTTAACTTGCCCCATCAATCGCATCACACTCCAATCACTTGGAGTCGTCACCTCATATAAGCAACTAGGGGCCAATGCTTATGTTAATCCAGTTCACTTTAATAGGGTTCAAAATTGACACTACAACCTATTTGGATATAACAAAGCGCAAAATGAGTTTTTAGCAACTCAAACGATAAATTTGATTATCATATATGGACAAGCAACACAATGTTATTGCTTCATATCATATAATCTAAAGTTTATTTCGTCCATGACAATTCATGACGATCTTATTTAAATGCAATAAAGGTTTGGGTAGTGAATATACCATGTATTCATTTATTTTAACCTTGTGAATTGCTTTTTCCTTCCATCCAACGTTATTTCATATAACTTGATTTCATCTACGTACATGTCTATATCTCTATCTAGTTTTAGGCTCTTTAACTTGAAAGATGCTCCCACTCGTTATCATGATAACTCATAGGTATTTAGGTGAAAGGATCTACCATTAGCTCCTTGTAAGCCACCTTATCCTCATCATGATGTACTAGGTCTTTATTTGTGGAATTTCTTATGATCGACTCTTCAATCATCCTTTTAGTTATTCGCTTCTTGTATAACAAAATTACGCCTATGATTTTGATAAATCCTTATAAGTTTGGAAATATGGGTTTGTGTAACCTTTACAACATATCTAAATTTTCTCTACCAAACACAAGAATGAATCCGTAGTTCTCCTTGAGAACCTTATGGATGTTCTTGTAGGCTATGCAATGACACTCTTGTGGATTGATTTGTTATAGGCTTGTCATACTCCCAGCATACAAGTCATTTAGGTACGTGCATGTAATGACATACATGATTTGCCTAATGGTAGAAACATTAGTATTCATGTGATCAACAACTCTTAAGTTCAGTGGATGACTATGACCTTATCATAGTGATATGATATGTCTAGTTTTTATATGATTTTACTCCCTAGTTTAGCTCGATTTTACATGATTGTTATACTTTGTTTAGTATATTTGTGAGCTAATTACATGTTCGAGGTGTATTGCTTGTGTTTGTTACATTTTGTAGGAATCTAACCATTTAGAGGCTTTTTCCTAGCACATTAGCAAGTACCAAAGTCCACCAAGCTAATGAAAGCAAGATGGACCATGAAAGGATAGTATGGAAAATGACAAGCCCAAGCATGAAGATTTGTGAAATGGATTGATGTAAAAATGAGAAACCAAAATGAAGCCCAACTAAAGGAGTCCACACAACTCAACATAAGGATGCTCTTTCGATGCTCATGGGATGCCAAACTATGCAATTAACCGGAGAATTAAGAAGCTTAAAGGTGATAAGTGAATATTTGTATGATTTTAATCCCCAATTTAGCTCGGTTTTGTATGTCATTTGTGCTTTTTTAAGCCATTTTGTGAGCTAATATCGTCTTCTAGGCGAATTCCATGTTTTAACCTGTTTTGTAGGGAAAGTGACGTTTCTACGCCCTTTTTCTATATTTCCGAGCATTTGCCTAGAACCCGACGATTTGAGAAGCGAGCTTGACCAAGTCAAAGGCACTCCAAGAAGGTTCACTAATTCAAAAAGGAAGAAGAAGTAAAGACGATTTCGCGGTTGTCAAAAGATCGATCAATTAGGCGAAGAAATCAACATTTTACCTCAAACCCTATCATCAAACCCGACTGAAAAGGTCAATGGGGATAATGAAAGTCAAGTCAAATGCCAAGGGAGGTGAAACGAAAGTCAAAGCACCAAGAACACTATATACCCGATCGGGTATGTGGTGAACCTGATCGGGTATGCATGATTCTACGCACCATCCCTTCATCTTCCTATTTTTTGTCCTATATGTTTGAATGCATGGATTGTTTTGCAAGAAACCTAAGGCTATATAAGAGAGTATGCAGCCACCAGAACTACACGCTTTTACATTACACAACCCTATTTTCTACATTACACATTAGATTAGAATAAAACCCTAGCCTCTCTTTTTTCATCTTAAGCATTTTTCTCTTCTTTTCCTCTTTTTGTTTATAATTAGATCTTCATCTTTCTCATATCAGTTCCCTAGTTTAGAAACAATTAAAATCTTTATTTCCTAGTTCCTTATTATCATTATCAAGTATTGTAATTCATGGATCGAAGAAATAATGCAAGCATCTTTCAATTGGATTTATATTATTACAATTATATTGTTTTGATCGTCAAATAGGTATTTCTATTTATCTCTTTTATTTAAGTTCTTTAATTATTGTTTTCTATTCATGATTATCTTAGATTTATCGTAATATTGTTATAATCATTTTATTTCAATTAGATCGTTAATTTATCGTTGTTATTATCGCCATATAAAAGTCTTAAAATATTATCAAAAACAAATAAACATGTCTAGCCTAGTTTTAATTGTTAAAATCAACCTAGATCTAAATACCATGAGTAAGTAGTCACCTTTCTAGGGTGTAGGGTAGCCATGTTAGGTTAATTAAAAGATGAAAATTGGATAAAAAAATTGTGCCTTTAAAACGTTGTGTCTATGCGTGTTTGGATTGTAATGATGGTTAACGATTTCTGGCCAAAATCATTGACTAAAATGGAATTCTTTTCTAAAGTAGAAATACGTGAATTGAATAGACAAAGCATGACATGGTAGATCAGACCTAGTAAATCGCCTAAAAACCTGTTAGACCATCTGTGACAACCCTCGCGAATGCGGAAATAAAACATTCAAGCATGTGATTTAATAAGCGGAAATACGGTATTTTAAAAACCTTTATACATGCAAGATAAGTATACGAGGAGTGTCAAATTAACAACCAAAGTACGAAATATAATACAATAAGAGACGTAATCTCTCAAAAGGGTAACAATGTCAAAGTGATTAGCAAACTAGCTAACTAACGACTAGAGGTGAATCATCCAGGGACAACGCCCGCTAGCTCACACCCGAATCCAAAATAGCATACGCAAAAAGTCATCCAAAGCAAGCAACCTGTTCATCCATGAAAAACATGAACGCCACAGTCAGTGGGGAGTAACTCCGGGTTCTCCGAGCCATATCACATTAAACGTACATAAAAGGAAATACAAAAGTAGAAGCATACATATATGGATATACATGTGAAATACAATAAGGATAGATAGGCAATTCGATATATCATAATAATAGCATAAGAGTTACAAGTCCGAATCCATCATGTTATACAAAGACTCGGGGAAGACACTCTTAGGCAACCGAAGACGCTAACTTGGGCTTACATCTCACCGTTAGCGGTATAAGTTTGATAAGATTGAGACTCGACAAACAAACCATACCAAGTCATGCAATGATCATGAATAATCAACCACAACATTTCGCTTCCAAGACTCGGTCAATCATAGACGCCGAGTACCCCAAATTCGGTCGATATTCACGAAAGAGGCGGAAAAGAGCACAAGCCTCATAACAAGCGGTACGCTACATGCAAATAACACCACCTCGCAAGTACACAATATTTGACGGCCGGGTCGATCAACGCAAAACGTTCACCTCCCAACAACGTCGTCGTATGCCCACTAACACATGCAATTAAGCAGTTGGATACATCCCCGTTCCGACATTCCAGCCTTACGAACGTGGAGGTAGCCAAGGGAATGAGAGTACAAAGCACGTAACATAATAGTGCTCAAACCGTATCATTTGTAAAAACCGACACAAAGTGGGACATACCACAAACCGTCACAAAACATGTGATACAAGCGAATGAAATATCATATATTCAAAACATTAATATTATAAGTCACTACGTAAAATTATACGATAAACGAACCATGCGAACTACCGTAAAATAAGAATTTAGGAAATTGTAAGAAAAATACTCAGTCGTGTTGCCGGCCGGTCAGAGGACTGGCGGCCGGTACCTTGGCTTGCGCATCATGCATAATAACAAAATCACAAAGGAAAGAGCAGCGTGTTCCAGGTCGGTCATGGGGCCGGCGGCCGGGCACCCGGCCAAGAGCACCAATACACAAAAATCACAAGTCATTCTGATGTGTTCCCAGCCGGTGGGCAGACCGGCGGCCGGTCACCCGGCTGCGAACCCCAGTTCATTCGAGAGCCTTCATTACACATTCAATCATTTTCAATTTTCATAATTCACTTCTATTAACTATCAACAATCAATAATCATCATCAAAAATCACCAACTAACAACAATCATTATCAATAATACAAATCCTAAGCTTTCTAATCGTATTCTAAATACGAATTCTATCATAGAAATCATGTAATACACGTAAATGATATCGAGTAACCCTTCACCGTTACCTTTATGCGTCTTTAATCGGTTTCTAAGCCTTCCTCCACTAGATAGTAATCTTTGTCGGGGTCTAGAAAGTCTCCACCTAAACAAAGACGACAAAAGATGAATATAATTCACCTTTGAGAAAGACGGATAAATTGAAAAGCGAGAAAGACAATAATTTTATTACCAATACGGATAGAGGAAGATGAGAGGGGAAGAATAAGACGAACTTACGTGAATTTGAGCGAGAAATGAAGGAGTTATGACGATTCTAAGACGGATCAAAAATGGAAGCTAGGTTTTCTTTGGTTTTCTTAAGGAAGAAGAAAGAGTTGTGTTTGTGTGAGTGTTAGGGTTTATGAGGGAGTATAAGGTGAGTAAGTGGAAAAGTCAAGAAAAAGTCAAAGACGGCTTAAGACGGGATTCACTTGAAATCTCGCGTAAAATTCAAATACGAACTCAGAAACTCTAAATTCGACTCGGGAAATTTAATTCTAAACAAAAACTAAATTTCGCTGAAAAGTATCCGTAAAATATTTTACTTATAAAAATAGGGTACATTTGCGGGTGTTACACCATCTGGACTATGATTGTAATGAACACAATATTCTTACGATCTTACAATGAATTATTTGCATGTTCTAAATCCAATTTCATCTATATGTTAACCTCCATGTGTGAACCTATTTCCCTAGATCTTTTATATCATTGTTAATTCGTAATTTATTTCATTGTTTTCATTTTGATCTGTTTTTATCTTGTTTTTATTTTGTTTATACTTTTTATTAATTTAGAATCCAAAACCCCAAAACCCAGATACTCGTTTAGACAAAATCCAATTGCAAGTATCTCACAATCCATAGGAAATACCATCTCCCTGAGGAACAAGAAAACAACATTCAGGCGACTGATATTGGCGACTAATTTCAGTCGCTAAAATGAATTTGGCGACTGAAATCAGTCGCCAAGAACCAGTCGCAGTCATTAGTCGCCAAAAACAATTCGGGCGACTAATTTCAGTCGCCAAATTTGGCGACTGAAAAAAGCGTCGCCAAAATGGTGAAATGGCGACTGAAAGCAGTCGCCCAAATTGGCGACTGAAAGCTTAGGTAGTCGCCAAATTGGCGACTGAAATCAGTCGCCATCAGTCGCCAATTTGGCGACTGCTACAGCCTTTAGTCGCCAAATTGGCGACTGATTTTAGTCGCCAATCAGTCGCCAAAAGGCCTTTTAATTTGCAAAAATACAGGGTGTTTGGTGACTGAAAGTAGTCGCCAAATGAACATTTCAGTCGCCAAACAACCTGTGATATTGCAAGAAAAATTCTGTTTTCATCCTGCCATTTCGTTACCATACCATACCTGCAAGTATACTAGAAAACAACCATAATTTCACACAATTACAACAATACGATGTGAAACCAACATCCTCATATAGATCAAGAAAATTGTTTCAAGTTTACAAATCTTCTTAAGCGTTAACAAACCAAGTTTAAACAAGCACAAGTCACAAGTTTCTAAACTAATATCAGAAGCCAAGGGTCATATTGGATTCGGCTTGCAGTCCACCACCTCCATTGCCTTCATCATAATCCCGCCGAAAGGGAGGCAGACCTTGGTTGCAGTTGTCGAACCTGCTTTCCCAAACCTTGAATTTTTCTTTCATTATCCTTAATTCCTCATCCCTTTCCGCGTTTTTTCTTCTTTCTTCATTGAGTTCGGATTAGAGTTTTCCCACGACTCCCGGCTCGTAGGTTTGTTTTGAGCTGGACGACATTCTTCCCCTTCGAGTTTCGTAAAATATGTCCTTTGCCGACCCAATCCCGTAGACATTCCCCTTCTTGAAACCCTTTACCAAGTCAAACCAAATCTCGTTATCGGACTTGTCGGGTTGCCTAACTTTCTCGGCCAAAAATGAATCCTACAAAATATAAACATTGTTATTGTAAAAATCTAATATGGTTTGAAACTTATTGTAAAAATCCAAAAATGGTTTGAAACTTACATATAATTCCTTATCTTTTGGTTTTATCCAATATCTTCTATTGTCTTGGAGTCGGGAATGGGTGTCAAGGAAGAGCTCCGGAGCCGTGGGCGTGTTAGCTTTTTTCTTCTTAGCCTTCTAAAAGAAGAAATTAAAGACTTGTATAAGAAGATTTTAATAATAAAATAAATTTAAGTTATAATTTTCAAATGGACGAAAAAGTGGAAATTATAACTTACACCCAAAACTAGGTCCAGGAAAGATCGAGATCCTGCGTGATGTGACGGCTCAGCCGCTTCATCTTTCTTTCCTCCTTTTTTATTTTTGGATGCTTGGTCAGACCTAGCCTGAAACTCCGGAGTTTCACGATATTTAAGCATATCTTCATATGCACCACCTACAAGTTAAATAAGTATTACCAAATATGATAAAATGTGTTAAATTATAACTATATACAAATAACAAAAACAATTAAATACCTCTCATATGCTCCGGCTCCTTCTTCCTCTTGACAAACTTATACATGTTGTCCCTTAACCGTCTAGTGCACGTCTCATTGTACCTTTGACGTACAATATACTCTAATCCGGCCGGCCACTCAAATGTTTTCTACAATTTAAAAGGTAAGTATTAGTAAAATAAATTATTCATTGAAAACTAGAATAATATAAGAAAATATAAACAAAAATAATATACCCTAAAATTATTGAACCATTCCTCTTTTTGTGTAGAGGTAGCCTTTGTCCAACAAGTAGGAGCAACCCCCCTCATCTTCATCTTTGTACTCTGAGTACAACCGCGTACAATCTTTTGAGACGAAAACCTGAAAAATAAATTATGGAATTGTAACACCCTCAAATTTGCGGAAAGAAAAAAAATAATTTAAATACATAATGAAGGTGTGAAATAAAAAAGGTCATTACAAAACGGAAACAATATTATACAAAAGAAATATACTAGACGGGAGACATATCTCCC
>JAIUZE010018838.1:0-14322 GCA_022085475.1 Heliosperma pusillum
ATTCATACCCTAGTCAAAGCATTAAATCACACATTTAAGCTCGGTTGAAGAAGAGCTAAGTAACGTCCATTTGCATAAATACCCGATCGGGTAAATGGTAATCCGATCGGGTAAATGTGCAAGATGGATTCTTCCGTCTTTTTCGTCTTAGGCACGGAATCCTATGCCTTGGTCTTGGTCAATGCAATACGGAATTGGCCTTGGGCTGATCTTCTTTTGACTTGGGTTGATGTTTCCTTTTGAGTTTCAAAGCCAAAGTCCAAGATAAATCCAATTGAGGAAGGATGTAGCGGAATCGTAATCAAATCGTGAACTGGCTATCATCAATTCCTTGAAAACTCGTATCCTAGTGCCTTTGCTCCATAAAGTAGGAAAATATAGCAAAACCGATTGATTTCCTATAAAACGAGTCAAAACAAGCAAAACAACTAGAATAGCAATATTAGCTCGTTAATCACTTAACAAAGTGCATAAATCGTATGGAAATCGAGCTAAAACGGGGGATAAATCAGTACAAAATATCACTTATCAAACTCCCCCAAGCTAAACACTTGCTTGTCCTCAAGCAAACATAACAATCATAACTAGGACAGGGGTAGCTAACAATGATCAATCTATCATACAAATCTCAAAAAGTAAGCTCTTACAAGTAGATGAATCATAAGCCCGTAGCAACAAGGGCGAAGGAAAATGCGAATCGTGGTTGAGATTTACATAACGGCGCATCATAGAAAATATTCTTTGGACCTTTTCAGCTCTTGCATGATCTTTTTGACAATGGACTCTTACGGTACACTCTTCACTCAAATTTTTGTAAAATAGGAAATATTGGTTCAAATTTGAAGTGACTCTCACATATCTACAACTTATAAGAATGTGCCCGCAGTCTAGTATGGTAGACAATCCAAAACCATTAAGTAGAACTAATCATGATCGAAATGTAATATAGGAAGCATTAGAAAAGTAAAGAAGAGGCTTGGGAAATTTGGGTAAGAAAGTGGACAAATGATTTTGGTCATGTGGAGCTTAAAGTTAAGCTAGTAATAACCAAATGCGTAGTGGATACTCAATCCAAATCATACCAATTCCCATCTACAAAAGTCAAAGCCAAAAGCATATTTAATAAACATGAAAAATCAAGTTACGACTTTCCATAATTTTTCTTTCTTTTCTTTTCATGGAAGCGTTTTTCCTTTTTTTTTTTTTTTCTTTTTTTTTTTTTTTTTTTCTTTTGAGCTTTCAATTTCATTCTTTTTTTTTTCATTTTTCAAAGCTCTTTTTTTTTTTTTTTCTTGTTTCACATCAGAATCCGGGAATCAGCAATCCCGAGACAAGTTCACACCAAATGGTGGCATTATCAGAACATCACAAAAGCACAGAACACCCCTACACATATAGTTGGTTACTAGCTCAACAAGGGTAGGCAAAATTATAATGTAGCTAGAGAAAGAAGGGTGTTTTTGCGAAAGGTGAACAAGAGATTGAATGGCTTCAAAATGTAATAAAAACCATACTTATGCGTTTTGATGTAACACAGACAATAAGGAGAAACTACTCACTCCTAAACTGGGATCGGGTTCAGATGTACCGACCACTGGAGGCTCTACCTTACAATATGAGTAGCTTGCCAAAGTCAAGATCAAGCTTAATTAAGTCCAAATGCAATTTTCTACCTACTGTGTACAAGACATCCCTATGAATGCACAATTCCTCATAATATAATGAAACATCATCTTATAAAAACTATAAAATGAGAAATGTAAGATGAAAATGATCTTTTCTTTTTGTGTTTTTTTTTTGATTTTTCCGATTTTTCAATAAAAACTAAAAAGAAACTAAGAAAATTAAAAGAAAATAAACTAAAAAGAAAACTAAAAATCTAAATGCAATCCTAAATGCAGTTCCTAAATGCAAATCCTCCCCCAAGCTAAAACTTCACATTGTCCTCAATGTGCAGACAATTATAACAGAAACAAACCGAGAAACGGCTGATAGCACATGGAACAGAGAAACGATATGAAATTCTAATGGGAAAAAGGGCTTAAAAGAAAAACTAAAAATGCGAAAAATAAAGAAAAGAAATAAAATTCTTACAAAATGTCTAGCCTCCCCCAAGCTAGTATAAACAAGGGGAGCTCATCATCTCATCACAAAGGCCACCAGCTACGGCCTCTCCTCTCAGAAGAAGGTGGCTCGGATGCGGATCCAGAAGCATCTGTATAGTAGGTATCATCTGCAGAATAATAACTACCACGAGAAGTAATGATCCCGGTTGGGTCGCTGGCTCCTAAGGACTGGTATTCTCCTACTTGGTGATCTCCAAAATCACCTCTATACCCCCCAAAACTCTTAACGCCATAGTCGGTTCCACAGTAATCCGGTCCGGTCGGCTGCACACCTGCATCATAAGTAGTACCATACCCCCCTTCGGGCCAAGTATAAAAAGACGGGTGTGGGCCCTCAGGTCTAATCACACCTTGCCTAACAAAGAGATCATAGATGGGGTGCAAAGCAAGCTGCTGGTCAGACTGAATTCTATTAACAGACAAGGTTAGGGCTTCAAACATGGCGGTCACATCGCCCGCAGCATGGGTCGAGTGAGAGGATGATCCTACCTCAGGGCGGCGGGATCTAAGCTGAACAGGGGGGGTCAATGGGGGTAATATCCCCAACAGGAAGGTAGTAAGTAGGTCGGGGTAAAATAGCCTCACCCTCCTGAAGTTGAGGACGCTGCCGAAGTAATGGAATTTGGTCTACCTCTTCGCTCAACTTGACCGAATCACGGCCAGCTATCCTCCAAATCATATGGGGGTGAGAGACTCGAAACCAGTTGAGCTGAACAAAATAAGCATAATCCAACCCATTTCCCATCTCGGTGGGAGGTGTAGTCAATGCCTGGAGGTCGGTGGTGGCTTGGTTAAAACCACAAACTCGCATAGCAAGGTGAGTGATAAGACCTCCATAGACAATGGCAGTGTTCTTAGGATTAATAGCTTTGGTCAACTGAACAGCAAAATGATAAGGAATACTAATAGACCATGGTTCATCACCATTCACATTCAAAAATCCTCCTAACATTTCTAACTCCACTCGTCTCACCAAATGAGGCTCATTACGACCCAAGAAGGTCCATCCCATGAATCTTTGCCAGATTCTAATGGCGGGATGATGTATATGTTGGTGTGGGACATGGTCCCAACGAGAGAAAGGGTAAGTCGAAATAGCACTCCAAAGCAGGCTAATATCAAAGTCTTCCGGAGGTGAGGTAACAGTATCCTCAGTGGTGAGACCAAATTGTCGAGCAAAGTTCTCCAAGTTCATATTATAATCATCATTAAACAAGCGAAACTGAACTTGAGGCATGGTATTTCTATTTCTAGACCTATGCAACTCGAATGAGCTTAAGAATTCAAGGGTTAATTGAGGGTATGTCTCATAACTAAAGTTCATGCTAGCATTCATACCTAAGCCCCTAAATAACACTTTAACATGCTCATAAAGTTTCATATGCCTTAAAGAAGAAACATTGAGGAACTTGGTAGCCCTCATACCTTTGCTTTTAAGTATACACCAATTTTGCCATTGCTTGTGTGAACTAAATTCTACATCCGGAAAGTTAGTATCATGCATAGTATTTCCCTTATTTTCGGGTTGATCGTTTGCTTCAAGCATTTCTATATCTTCTTCTTGTGCTCTACTACTCTCTCCTTGAGTGGAGGTTCTTGCCCTCTTTGATTTTCTTAATGTAGGTGCCATTTTCTACAAATAACTAGTATTAAAACACTTCATTCATAAACATAAGTTGATAACATACATGTTAGAATACTAAGTTTTGAGCACAAATTCAAGCATAGTGACCTTAATGAAACATTCTCATGCTATCTTTTGAGCACAAATGGATGTTTTAAGCATAACAATATGTCACTAAGATGAGCAACATACACTTGAATCATGAATTTGGCTACTACCTAAGGGTACTAATGCTAAATTAACATGACAAGATCATAGGTTCATAGTATAAAGCATGAATTCAAGCATAATACTACCACTTAAGTAAAAGTTCTTAGCATATAGTAAAGATGAGTATCCTAAGGAGCATATGAGCATTCAAATCATAGTAATCATCCTAATTAATCACTAAAATTCACTCTATAGCATGTAAGAATCATTAGAAATCCAATTTAAACAAGTTTTGCAATCAAAATCAAGAACCCCTAATTTTGAGTTAGGGTTTGTTCATGTTGGATTTCTGAAAAATATAGAGAGATTGAAGTAACTAAAGTAGAATTAACTTACTTGATGATGCTTCGAAGTTGCCCTTGATGAACTATAGGAACAAATTTTGCAAGAAAAGATCAAGAATTGAAGGTTTTGAGAGATTTTTGAGCCATGAAATTGAAGAACACGGGTATAAGGCAGCAAGCAAAGGGTAGCAAGTGGGTTTTATAGAAGAAATTAGAGCAAAATACGAGGCAGCCAATTTACCCGATCGGGTATATAGCAATCCGATCGGGGAAACTTGCTGGTCCGGTTTTTGTTTCTATTTTCTTTGCCACTTGCTCTTACCTTTTGGCTATGTCCTTGCACATACTTACTAACCTTAGCAATCTTGGCAACTTGGGCCAAGGATAGCTCCTTCTTGTCTCAATAGGTCCTCCGATTCTAAATACGAAAAACGATATACTAGACATGCACAATAACAAGTAAAACGAAAAATTGTTCCTAACTATTACAACACAAAATCCAAAAATAGAGTCCAAATAAAATAGTCCAAATTAAAATCATTGTCTAATAAGTAAAAGAAAGAATGCATAAAGAAAAAGAAAAGAAAAAGACGGGTTGCCTCCCGACAAGCGCATTTTTAAGTCATGCTAGACTATGTTTTGCTATCCCTCCTTAAGCCTTATGAAGGGACTTGAGCTCCTTGTAGCTGGATTCGTCCTTGAATTTCCTCATTTACCTTTTGCCAACACCCATGGCAATCTATTCTAATCATGCCTCCGCAGCTTTGAAAGCCTCGAGGTCGCCATCTCCAACGCTCAACACATTCCCCCTTTTATCAAAGGTGGCACTCGATCCATCTATTTCAAATGTGATCTTTTCTCCTTTCACATCTATACAAGCTCCAACCGTATTTAGGAAGGGTCTTCCTAATATAATATAGTCATTCCTTTCCTTCTTTGAAAATATGACATAGAAATCGACAGGAATGAGGAAGTATCCAATCCGTATTGGGACATCTTCCACAATTCCTGCGGGAGTATGCATAGATCCATCGGCTAGTTGAAGGCTAGTACTAGTGAATTTCATTTGTATCGGGCAATGGTCATGATAGAAATCAAAAGGCATGACGCTAATAGCGGCCCCTAAATCACACAATGCACCTTTCACCTTATGAAAACACATTGTGAAAGAAATGTTGAAACAACATGGGTCCTTAAGTTTGGATGGAATGAGAATCTTCCCTTCTTCAAGGGTAGGTTCCTTGCGAGAGTCTTTGGTTGCTTCTTTTTGCTTAGATGTTTTGCCAATCCATGCCTCTAATTTTGAAAAAGCTTCTTTTGTTGCCAAAGTTACTTCTCCAATTCTTTCCTCCAATTTTCCTTGAGCTTTTATCAATATCATGATCAAAGCTTCGAGACGGGATGTCTCTTCATGTGTAGGGACTTTGGTTGGTTTGGCTAGTGTTGGATTGTTGCAAAGTTCATGGGGTAACCTAAAGATAGGCTCCTTACTCTTTTCATTCCCAAGAGGATGATCACAAGGTTTATCACTAATGATGTCAATTGTGACAATCAATGGTGTTTCACTCCCTTGGGTGTGTTGGCTAGAACTCGATGGGGTCAACTCCTCTACTCTCTTTTGGAGAGATAAAATGGCTTATTTGAGTGAGTTTAAGCTTGAAAAGAAGAATGAGTACATATTATGTTGGGATTGGATTACTTCCCTTAACTTAACATCTACTTTTGCTATCACATGATCATTTTGAAAGGACGGGTTTGGAATTGTATGAGGTGTATTTGTGGGTTGAGTTTGGCGAAATTGTGGGTGAAAAGGGTTTAAGGGTGTGAGTTTGTTCCCACATCGTTGAGGTGTTTGCCCTATCGCACCACAAAGTTCACATGGTGTTGTTAATGAGGTAAATGGGTTGAAAACTTTTGGGCGATATAAAGTGCTTTTTGGGGTGGTTTCGTTTGGTTGAACGGGACAGGCTAAGGAAATGGTAGTGTCAACATCATTTGAAGTTTCCAGTCGACTCTTCTTTCGCTCTCCCCCATTGGTTTGTGAACCTTCCCCACTTTCATTTTGTGATTTAATTGATAGGTTTGACAAATTGGTTCTAAACCTACGGTGAAAAGCAATGACAATCTCTTCCCACTCCATAGGTCTTGTGGCTTCCTTTAAACGACGGGTGAACCACCATTTAGCTTCTCCCTTTAGTGATAAAGGGAAAAGGGTTTCTCTAATCTGATTTTGGGTGATTCCCTCCCTCACAAAGGTTTGACACAATTCGCAAAAGGTTTGTAGATGGTGTGACGGGTTTTCGTTTGGTTTTCCACTAAATTGATTACCCTCAATGAGAGCAATCAAAGTCATATGGACCCTTAGGATCCCACTAGCGAGCTCAAAAACCCGGTACCTTGGATCTTCCCTTGTTAGCACCATTTTTGTCAACCTACAAGAAAAAAACACAAAAATGAAAGTTAGTAACGATTTAGGTACGATTGCACCTAGAAATGGTAGAATTGATAAACAAAAACCAACAATACATAGATAAACAAAACCGTGCTCCCCGGCAGCGGCGCCAAAATTTGATCGAGTTATGTCGCGGTCCCGATACAAAAATAATTACCCGCACTTAGGCTAACAACATAAGGAATGTAATTAGGGAAGTAGGGTGTCGATCCTCAGGGAGTACGTGTTAACTATGAATTGCTATGGATTGATTTTCATTTAAGTTCGAGTCACTTGAGGTGGTTATATAAGCTATTAACATAAAATAGAATGACAAGTATGTAAATGACGATATGTAAATGACAAATATGTAAATTGCAGAATGTAAAACTCAAAACAGAAGACTTACCCGATCGGGTTGTCACGTACCCGATCGGGGAAGTTCTCTGATCCGAATGACAACAATTAAATTCTAACTAAAGCGATATTTAAATGACAATATTGAAAGACTATCTAACTAAACTAATAAACTAGATAATAATAATAAAGTAAACTATCTAAGAACGGAAATAGAAAGACGATAAAGTAAACTAACTAGATAATAATAAAATAAACTATCTAAAACGGTAAAATAAACTAACTAATCAAATTGAAATAGTGAAAGAGAAATACATGTAAAACTAATTAAAAGTTTCATTGATACCAACATTAGAATTACTATGATTGTCTAGGCCTTGTAGCGGTATATTCCTTTCGGATTCGTACTGACCTTTTAGTGGGTCCTAACGTCCTCTCAGCATGGTTAAGTCACTAAACCCCTATTGGCAGTCCTAATCCCCATCCCAACTCTCGTTATAAAGATAGAAATTGACTAATACAAACTATTGTTTATGGCCACTAAACATAGTTATAGAATTTGGCACGACCAAAGGAAGAAACAATTAGATGGTTCAATTGGTATCTACTCTTCTTTTAATTCATTTAACTCGTAAATCATTTCAATATTACAACTCTATTTATTTTATTTACATAATGTTAATCTTACAATATTTTATCTAATTAATATGATCATGTAATTAAGTAAATTAATAAGAAAAAGATGTAGGAAATTAGACTATGAAATATGAATACTAAAGTGATTATGGTGATTATATTAATAATGATTCTAATGACAATTTTTAGGATTATATGATTAGGTAAAATGTAATGTGACATGCTAAACAATATTTTGGTTTTAACTAGATTAATTTTAGATTGATTTCCTAACAATAACAATATGAAAACAATACTAATTAAATTAAAGTTCGAATAGTAAAAGATAGAGAATTACCGAGTTTGGAATATGAATATATAAGAACGAAAGTAAAGAACAAATATCCAATAACAAAAGTTATGAAAACACTAGAGAAGCACTAAGAAATAAACTAAAAACTTGTAAGAAAGAAATAAACTATGAAATGTGTTATTGTATAAAAAGATAAGTATATGCTGATAAGATGATAATGGATAATTGGATCATAATTGTGTGTGATGATCATTGGCTTTTATAGGGCTTCATGGCTGCTGATCCCTCGTCCAATTCATACCCTAGTCAAAGCATTAATGCACTCATTTAAGCTCGGTTTGAAGAAGAGCTAAGTAACGTCCATTTGCAGAAATACCCGATCGGGTAAATGGTAATCCGATCGGGTAAGTGTGCAGGATGGATTCTTCCGTCTTTTCGTCTTAGGCACGGAATCCTATGCCTTGGTCTTGGTCAATGCAATACGAAATTGGGCTTGAGCTGATCTTCTTTTGACTTGGGTTGATGTTTCCTTTTGATTTTTATGAGTCGAGGTTTGACTTAGAGTTCAGAAAGAATACACAGTGATATTGTCATGAAATCAGAGGTAGATACTAAAAAACCACAAATTCCATGGATGCATTCAAGGTAGATAATGTAAATTTATATCTCATGGGCCACTAGTCCGGACTTGTTATCTAGAACTCATCATCATTTTGGTTACTCAATATAGCTTTGCTAGTACCTCATTCCATTAATCGATAATTTGAGGCCTCAACTTGGTCAATAAACATAATCATTGTCCTCATTATTTGTTTTTGTGGTGGAATTTTGGACTAGTAATATGCCAATGTTTCTTTGCGATCATTTTTCCAATATCGCCAAACCTATTAGCTCAATTGGAAGAGCGTGTGAAATGCACGAGATATGGGTTCAATTCCCATATAGGTTATAATGTATTCTAAATGATGGTTTAAAAGGAAATCATAATTGCATACCCAATTTATTATAAAATGAATATAGGTTACTCCTTTGTTACTCCATTTATACCTTAAATTGCTCATTGTTACTCATGTGTTACACTATTCTTACTCTTGTGTTACACTTCATTGTTACCTCAAATTGCTCATTGTTACTCCATTGTTACTCTTGTTTTACCCCAGTGTTACTCCATTGTTACTCTTTGTTACTCTTACGTTATTCCTGTGTTACTCTATTGTTAGTCTTGTGTTATTCCATACCTAAAATTTCTCATTAATGTTACTCTTGTGTAAATCCATTGTTACGCCTGTGTTACTCCATTGTTACCTCCAATTGCTCATTATTACTACATTGTTACTCTTGTTTTACTTCATTATTACCTCAAATTGATCATTGTTACTCTTGTGTTATTCCATTGCTAGCTTAAATTGCTCATTGATGTTACTCCTATGTTACTCTTGTGTTATTCCACTATTAGTCTCGGGTTACTCCATTGTTACCAATTTCTGATTGTTTACTCCATTATTATCACAAATTTCTCATTGTTACTCCTATGTTAATTCCATTGTATCATGTGTTATTCCACTATTACTTTATTGTTATCACGTGTTATTTCATTGTTACTCTATGTTATTCTAATGTTACATGTTATTCCAGTATATTGTTACTATATCGAAACACAAGGAAAATAGTAAAATGCTATACAAATTAACACTACAGTAACACTAGAGTAACACCACAATAACACTGCAATAACATCACATTAACACTTGAGTAACGCCACAATAACACTGTAGTAACATTGGAGTAACACCACGATAACACTGCAATAACATCAGAGTAACACTACAATAACACTGCAGTAACACCACAATAACACTGCAATAACATCAGAGTAACACCACAATAACACTGTAGTAACACCACAATAACACTGCAATAACATCAGAGTAACACCACAATAACAATGCAGTAACACCACAATAACACTGCAATAACATCAGAGTAACACCACAATAACACTGCAATAACACCACAGTAACAATTGAGTAACACCAAAACAACATTGTAGTAACACCAGCGAAACTACAATAACACTACATTAACACTTGAGTAACACTACATCTATCTTTTATTTGGGAAGTCATAATGTCATACCAAGTTACGTACACCACTCATGTTTGTGTAACGCTGAATAATAACATGCCTAGACTTAGGTTCTATTATTGTTGTATTAACAAAAAGTGTAGTGTCATTATCATTTCCCCTTTATTCTTGTGTTATGTCGTGTTACTATTAATATAAATCTATTTTATTCTTGGATTAATCTTATGTTACTCTGTGTTCTTCTTATCTTACTCGTGTTACTCTTGTGTGACTCATGTTTTACTCTTATGCTACTCGATTATATGTACTTTGTGTTAACTTACTTTCTCAAGATCAACAATGAAGACAGTCCTTTCATCAGACTCCATGGAAATCCCAGAAGGGATAACAATCAAACTGAACGCCAAAATAATCCAGGTTGAAAGACCACGCGGTACACTGGTGCGTAACTTCAAGCATCTTAACCTTGATTTTCAACTCACTACTGACGATGATGGCAAAAGGATCCTAAAGATTGATGCATGGTTTGGAAAGAGGAAGAACATTGCTGCCATCCGTACTGCTATTTCTCATGTTGAAAATTTGATAACTGGTGTTACTGATCGAGTTATATCGCGGTCCCGATACAAAAATAATTACCCGCACTTAGGCTAACAACATAAGGAATGTAATTAGGGAAGTAGGGTGTCGATCCTCAGGGAGTACGTGTTAACTATTAATTGCTATGGATTGATTTTCATTTAGGTTTGAGTCACTTGAGGTGGTTGTGTAAGCTATTAACATAAAATAGAATGACAAGTATGTAAATGACGATATTTAAATGACAAATATGTAAATTGCAGAATGTAAAACTCAAAACAGAAGACTTACCCGATCGGGTTGTCACGTACCCGATCGGGGAAGTTCTCTGATCCGAATGACAACAATAAAATTCTAACTAAGGGCGATATTTAAATGACAATATTGAAAGACTATCTAACTAAACTGATAAACTAGATAATAATAATAATAAAGTAAACTATCTAAGAACGGAAATAGAAAGACAATAAAGTAAACTAACTAGATAATAATAATAAAGTAAACTATTTAAAACGGTATCATAAACTAACTAATCAAATTGAAATAGTGAAAGAGAAATACATGTAAAACTAATTAAAAGTTTCATTGATACCAACATTAGAATTACTATGATTGTCTAGGCCTTGTAGCGGTATATTCCTTTCGGATTCGTACCGACCTTTTAGTGGGTCCTAACGTCCTCTTAGCATGGTTAAGTCACTAAACCCCTATTGGCAGTCCTAATCCCCATCCCAACTCTCGTTATAAAGATAGAAATTGACTAATACAAACAATTGTTTATGGCCACTAAACATAGTTATAGAATTTGGCACGACCAAAGGAAGAAACAACTAGATGGTTCAATTGGTATCTACTCTTCTTTTAATTCATTTAACTCGTAAATCATTTCAATATTACAACTCTATTTATTTTATTTACATAATGTTAATCTTACAATATTTTATCTAATTAATGTGATCATGTAATTAAGTAAATTAATAAGAAAAAGATGTAGGAAATTAGACTATGAAATATGAATACTAAAGTGAATATGGTGATTATGTAACACCCGGAAATGTACCCTATTTTTCTAGTAAAAATATTTTACGGATACTTTTCAGCGAATTTTAGTTTTAATCGTAAATTAAATTTTCCGAGTCAAATTTAGAATTTCCGAGTTCGTATTTGGAATTTCCGCGAGATTTCAAGTGAATCCCGTCTTAAGCCGTCTTTGACTTTTTCTTGACTTTTGAGCCGTCTTTGACTTTCGTGGACTTTTCCACTTACTCACCCTACATATACTCCCTCATAACCCTAACTCCCTCACACCTCAATCTTCTTCTTCCTCACCATAAACACCAAAACCTAGCCTCCATATTCTTCCAAGTTTAGAATCGTCGCTACTCCTTCGTTACTCGCTCAAATTCACTTAAGTTCGTCTTATTCTTCCCCTCTTAGCTTCCTCTATTCGTATTGGTAATAAAATTACCGTCTTTCTCGCTTTTTAAATTATCCGTCTTTCTCAAGGTGAATGATATTCATCTTTTATTATCTAATTATATGTAGGTGGAAACTAGGAAGGTTTAGAAACCGTTTAAAGACGCGAAAAGGTAACGGAGAAGGGTTACTCGATATCATTTACGTGTTTTATGTGTTTTCTAGGCTAGTAATCGTATTTAGATTATGGTTAGTATGCTTAGGACTTGTGCTGTTGTTGATGGATGTTGTTAGTTGTTAATTGATATGAGAATTGATGAATTGTGATGATAGATGATATTGGTGTTATGCCTTAGTGAAATTGTGGAGATTTGTGTGACTCGTACCTGTCCGAATTGGAAGCAGGCTGCGTCGTAGGACGCACGACGTGCTGCCAACAGAAATTTTCCTGCACTGACCCCTTTTTGTAAAATGATCATATCTCCTTCGTTACTTGCTTGTTTTGGGCTTGTGACATCTCGTTGGAACCGTAAGAGGATAAGCTATCACCTCCATTTAGCATTTCTGCATTTTCATGTCTAGAACTCTAGTTATGACCGTTTGAAGTGGACCCTTGTTTTCGTTGGTTTCCAAACAACGTTGTTTTGGAGAGGTATCTATGTTTTTTTTATTCATTATGCTTCATAAACTTGTTCTAATGCTTTTGTATCATGTATTGACTCATGTTTATCATATTTAAACTTATATGATTCCCTATTCTCATATTTTGTGACGGTTTTTGGTATGTTCCCACTCATGTCTAGAACTCTAGTTATGACCGTCAAATGTTGTGTACTTGCGAGGTGGTGTTATTTGCATGTAGCGTACCGCTTGTTATGAGGCTTGTGCTCTTTTCCGCCTCTTTCGTGAATTGCTCTACCGAATTTGGGGTACTCGGCGTCTATGATTGACCGAGTCTTGGATGCGAAACGTCATCGCATGTCGAATCGGAAAACGTGTATTCCGAGAATCTGGCCAGGTTTAGATTAGGAACCGTATTATTATCGTCGTCCTACCAGGAGGAAATTAGTATACATATACGAAATGGATTGAATCGTGTATGCGTTCAGGGAAGGCTTTTCTCCCGTGGATGCCCATTAATCATACTTGCCATGTACACGGTGCTAGTGCGTTTCATTTACCGTGAGAGAGGTCGTCTTTGTGTCGTTGTTCTTGAATGCGTGATTTCATGATTTTATTCATGGTCATTGCATGATTGGGCATCGTCATTGTATTGTTATGTGTGGATGGGTGATTACATGATTAACATTCATGGTCATTCGATGACTTGGCATGGTTTGTTTGTCGAGTCTCAATCTTATCAAACTTATACCGCTAACGGTGAGATGCAAGCCCTAGTGAGCGTATTCGGTTGCCTAAGAGTGTCTTTCCCGAGTCTTTGAATAACATGATGGATTTCGAACTTGCACTTCATATGCTCTTATCATTATATATTGAATTGCCTATCTATTCTTATTGTATCTCACATGTATATCTATATATGCATGCTTCTACTTTGGTATTTCCTTCTATGTACGTTTGATGTGATATGGCTGGAAGAACCCGGAGTTACTCCCCACTGACTGTGGCGTTCATGTTTTTCATGGATGAACAGGTTGCTTGATTTTGTTGGCTTTTTGCTATGATATTTTGGGTTCGGGTGTGAGCTAGCGGGCGTTGTCCCTGGAAGTTTCACCTCTAGACGTTATTTAGCTAGTTTGCTAATCACTTTGATATTGTTAACCTTTTGAGGGACTACGTCTCTTGTTGTATTTCGTACTTAGTTTGTAATATTTTGACACTCCTCGTTTTATCTATCTTGCATGTATAAAAGTTTTTAAAATACCGTATTTCCGCATTTTATTTCACATGCTTGTATGTTTTATATTTCCGCATTCGCGAGGGTTGTCACAGTTGGTATCAGAACTTTATCGCTCCCGACACACACACGTGAACCCTAAAGTTAAACTACTTGACCTTGAAATAATAAATGAGAGATGGGTAAACTTAAGGACCTAAGGTGGTAGTCTTTGGTGTACTTGATGTTTGTTAGGTTCTAACTTGTTTGTTGATTGTGTTGCGTGATGTTATGTTTGTTTGTATCTACCGTTTTGAGGTGGATCATTGTGTTACCTAGAAGAAGTATCCTCTACCGGAGATTTGAAGATTTACAAGCCTAATTGAAGTGTATTTCTTCCTCATCTTTGAATTATCTCGTCCTTATTGTATTATGCTCTCTTCCT
>JAIUZE010018839.1:0-31994 GCA_022085475.1 Heliosperma pusillum
ACCGACTCAAAGTGGGACATACCAAAAACCGTCACAAAACATGCGATACAAGCGAATGGAATATCATATATTCAAAACATTAATATTATAAGTCACTACGTAAAATTATACGATAAACGAACCATGCGAACTATTATAAATTACGAGTTTTAGAAATTGTATGAAATAAAACACAGCCGTGTTGCCGGCCGGTCAGAGGACCGGCGGCCGGTACCCCGGCATGCGCATCATGCCAAAACCAAAAATCACAAAGAAAAGGGCAGCGTGTTCCAGGCCGGTCTGGGGGCCGGCGGCCGGGCACCCGGCCGGGAGCATCACTACACAAAAAATCCAACTTTCCTTACTGATGTGTTCCCAGCCGGTGGGCAGACCGGCGGCCGGTCACTCGGCTGGGAACCCCAGTTCACCCGAGAGCCACTTAACATGTTTCTATCATTTTCAATTCTCATAATCTACTTCCATTAACTATCAACAATCAATATTCATCATCAACAATCATCAACTAACAACAATCATTATCAATAACACAATTCCTAAGCTTTCTAATCGTATTCTAAATACGAATTCTAACATAGAAATCATGTAAAACACGTAAATGATATCGAGTAACCCTTCACCTTTACCTTTATGCGTCTTTACTCCGCGTCAAGGTCCTCTTCGATTAAGAAATAGTCTTTGTCGGGATCTTGAAGGTCACCACCTACAAATAATTAATAAAAGATGAATATTCTTCACCTTGAGAAAGACGGAAAGTTTGAAAAGCGAGAAAGACGGTAACTTTATTATCAATATGGATAGAGGAAGATAAGAGGGGAAGAATAAGACGAACTTACATGAATTTGAGCGAGAATTGAGCGAGATATGACGATTCTAAGATTGGATAATTATGGAAGCTAGGTTTTCTTTGGTTTTCTTAGTGATGAAGTAAGTTTGAGTTGTGTGAGTATGAATTAGGTTAGGAGGTAGCATGAGGGAGTATGAGGGAAAAAGTGAAGAAAAAGTCAAGAAAAAGTCAAAGGCGACTTAAGACGGGATTCACTTGAAATCTCGCGAAAAATCCAAATACGAACTCGGAAATTCTAAATTCGACTCAGAAAAATTAAATTCTAAATTAAAACTAAATTTCACTGGAAAGTATCCGTAAAATATTTTCACTATAAAAATAGGGTACATTTACGGGTGTTACAATTAGGACTACCAATAGGAGTTTAGTGACCTAACCAGGCTAAGAGGACGTTAGGACCCATTAAAAAGTTGGTACGAATCCGAGAGGAATATACCGCTACAAGGCTTAGACAATCGTAGTAATTCTAATATTGGTATCAATAAAGCTTTTAAATCATTTGACATGAATTCTAATTCTCTATATCAATTTGATTAGATAGTTTATTTTATCGTTTTAGTTAGTTTATTTTACCGTCATTTTTATTATCGTTCTTAGATAGTTTACTTTATTGTCATTTGCTAGTTTATTAGTTTAGTTAGGTAGCTTTCAATATTGTTATTTTAATTATCGTTCTTAGTTAGATTTAATTATTGTCATTTTCTTTTCCGTCAATTAGATTAGATTTATTTTTATCGCAATTTCCATACTTGTCATTTAAATATCGTCATTGTATAGTTGTCATTTTAATTCATGTTAGTAGTTTAGACAATCACCCCAAGAAAATCGGACTTAAATAAAAATCACTCCATAGCAATTCATAGTTAACACGTACTCCCTGAGGATCGACCTCTACTTCCCTAATTACATTCTTTATGTTGTTAGCCTAAGTGTGGGTAATTATTTTTGTATCGGGACTGCGACATATCCCGGTCAATTATCATTATCGTCACCCTCACTGTTATTTAGGATATTAGTCGACTCACCTACTTTTCTAGCTCTATTTTTCCTTTTTTGATGTTTTTTAGACTTGCCATAAATATAATCAATCCCTTCTTGTTGTCTCAAAACATCAGACCCACTAGCACAGATTGGAGCACTACGATACTCTGTAGTCCCATCAAACAAACTTCCTTGAGAACGATAAGTATGGTGCTCATCTAACCATTGCCTATGTCCAACATAACATATTTTACCCCCAAACCTACCAGAATTTGTTGAATGAGTGCAGCGAGGACAAGCATCATAGCCTATTGTACTCCATCCCGATAACATGGCATAGGCAGGAAAATCATTAATTGTGCTATGTAAAGATGCTCGTAATTTAAATTCTTTCCCCTCATAAGCATCAAAAGCATCAACACCTTTCCATAACAACTCTAACTCATAAAGTAACGGCTGCAAAAACACATCGATATCAATACCAGGACTGGATTTTCCAGGAATAATGCATGACAGTATAAATGATGATGGTTTCATGCACAACCAAGGTGGAAAGTTGTAGGGTATTAGAATAACAGGCCATGTGTTGTACGTAGTATTCATCAAACGATATGGATTAAACCCATCAGTAGCTAATGCTAACCTAACATTGCGTGGATCAGATGCAAATTCAGGATAACGTGAATCAAATTGTTCCCAAGCTAAAGCATATGCCAGATGTCTTAGTTTTCCATCTTTTACACAATCCTTATGATGCCATCTCATGTCTTCGGCTGTTTTTAATGACTTGTATATTCTTTGAAGCCTAGGAATGAGGGGAAAATATCTCATCACCTTAGCTCCTTCACCTTTCTTTCTTTTACCTTTATCATTTTTATTAGTAATGTGATTTTGACCATTGCTTGTACTCCATCTTGATGTGTGGCAAACATGACACTCCTCCCTTTCGGAAAATTCCCCCCAATACAGCATGCAATTTTTTGGACATGCATGAATTTTTTCATATCCAAGACCTAAGTTATTGATTAACTTTTTCCCCTCGTAATAAGATGACGGGAATTCTTTGATCTGGGGAAATGCTTCAAGTAGAAGTTCAATTAATTTGTTGAATGACTCAATAGACCAATGAAACATACACTTAATATGAAACAAATGCAAAATAAAGGACAATTTTGAGAAATCTTGACATCCTTCATAAAGTTCTTCATTTGCAGCCTCAAACAATCTTTTATACTTTACATCTTCCTCAATGTTGTTTCCTTTTGAGGGTTTATCAGATTCATTATGAGATTCATCATCATGTAGCTTATGAGAGCCATATTCATGATTTGAATCATCACTATAACTACATCCCATCGATGCATCAAGGTCGCTATTTTTAATGGGTGAGTGAGGAAGTTCATCATTAACCTCTTTAGAAAAGTTCGAAACATTAACCAAATTAGCTGCATCCAATAGACCACTCATATCATCACGACCTATATATGACCCCTTACTAGTGCTACCAACATCAACACCAGGTATATAATCAAGAACATCCTCTTTACCATGCCAAATCCAATTTGTATACTTTTGATAAAAGCCTTTGAACAAAATATGACCCTCCACTTCACTAAGCGGCAGCCAATAACGTAATTTGCAATTTTTACAAGGACACTTCGTTTTTCCTTCTACAAGACTTTCTTTAGCTATCGCAATAAATTTCAAACAACCATCTATGTAGTTGGAATGATCATTTGGTAATGTAATCCAATTTGTATCCATGTCTACACCAAAAAAAACGCATGCACACATATTGGTTAAAAATGTAAAGTATAGTAGTGTCCTATCGAAGAATAAAATTTTGGTAATGTCCCTAGAGATGAATTGTAAGATTTATCTTCCTAACCTAATATTTAGTAGAGTAAAATATGAGTAAAGACTAATCATGACACTGTAATATATAAGAATATTGAAGTATTTAAATACTCATTGTATGTGTGATAGGATAAATAAGTGAACATGACTTAATTAACAAAAGAAAATAGATATAAAACGAGAATGACCGACGATTGATCACAAACAAGACAAACTTCAATAGGAAACTAAACAAAAGAAAATAATAAGAGATAAGAGAAAATTAATTGATTTACTTTGGTACCTGATATCCCAAATTACTGTCGGAAACTACGAATCGCAACCACAAAAATTTTCCCGAGCAATCGTACCACAGAACACCTGCAATTCAAAATGTAAAAAGAATATATCACTAATAAAAAAAAGACCGCCTTTACTAACTAGACTAAAACTATGCACCGTATATCTGAACAGAACTTTGGTTGAAGCCACACGAACCATTACGGCATAAGACCGTCTCACTCTATAACTTGCGTCTTTTACTATACCGGTAAAGTGAATAATAAGTGAAAACGATTCTATACTGACAGTTGAGAAGTAATTAAGTCAGATGTTGCAGCACACAAAAGAAGGCCACAATGATTCTCGTTGAATTTCCTACTATTACCATTGCAATAAGTCTTGTTTGTGACGGGGTGACCCGTCGCAAGCTTGCGACGGGTCAAATCCCCCTCACAAATAGCCAGTTACAAGGCAAGTGGGGGGCTCCATTTGCACCCACTTGCCCCCTACTTGCTCTTTGTGAGAGAGATTTAACCCGTCGTAAGCTTGCGACAGGTCGGTCCTTCACAAATGAGAATTTGTGTTACCCTTGTTAGACAAAAGGAAGACCCCAAATTATGCACAGTGAGGAACATATCTACGTAGTAGTTGAACAATTAGTAGCTCTATCACAAGATCAAAAGAACTTCATGAATCAATTGATATAAAACCCCTGCTTTTGGATCCAAAGTGATACCAACCCATACACTAGCAAATTAAATTGTAGAAAAAACATACAATCAAACAAAAACAATCAAGAAATTATATTCAATAAATCACAAATCATGGATTAATTAAACCTAAACTTTGATAAGAACTCGAACAATCGTCTCAATAAAAATAAGAAAGCAATTGATATTAAACCAAAATAAAAATAATAACTTTATATATGTAAATTCGAAATTATCATCAATATGATTGTGATTTGATTAAATCCATTACAATTTCACAATAACTTAAGAGTAATTTAATTCGTGGTTAGTTACATACATAAAATTAAAATCAACGAAAGTAGAACCAAACCTATGATAGATAATATGCAGCTTGTAATCTTGTGAAGAATTAGAATTGAATAGTTGATGAGCTTTGTTGATGAACGATCGAGAAAGTGAAAGGTTAGGGTTATTCCTTTCTAATAGGAAAATAGAATAAACTATTAGAATGATAATGTTTTGGGTATTAGGAATATGTGGTAGTGGGTGGGTACGACTTATGAGCGGGATTATTAGTAAAAAATTAGAAAATTGCGCTTTATTGCCTAAAAATGTTGAAATATGGCGGTAGTCCAAAATAATAAAATTGGAGGGTTAGTTTTCTGTCGACGTTTATGAAAGCGTCAATACAAAAGCGTCATCAATGTAAGGGATTTGTTGTAGTGTAGCCGGCTGCCGGTCCCTCTGACCGGCTGGGACACCCTGTATTTTTGGTGGTTTTGAATTGTTGCTGAAATGCCAGCCGGGTAGCCGGCGGCCGGTCTACTTGACCGGCTGGCACACGCTGTATTTCTCCTTCTACTTCTTTTCTTATACTTTCATTTATAATAGTTTGTATGGTTCGTTTATCGTATAAATTTACGTAATAGCATTAAATATTCATGTTTAGAATATATGATATTCCATTCGCTTATATCACATGTTTTGTGACGGTTTTTGATACATCCCTCTTTGAATCGGTTTTACCTATGTTTTGATTTGAGCACTAATGGCTAAGTGCTTTGAACTCTCATTCCCCGGCTATACCTCCTCGCTCGTTAGACTGGAATGTCGGAACGAGAAGATGTATCCCAAATGCTTGTATGAATGTTTTAGTGGAGATATGACGACGTTGTTGGGAGGCGAACGCTATGCGTTGATCGACCCAGCCGTCAAATGTCGTATCTTTGCAAGGTGGTGTCATTGCATGTAGCGTACCGCTTGACTATGATGCTGGTGCTATTTCCGCCTCTTTCGTGAAGGTTGACCGAATTTGGGGTACTCGGCTTCTGTGTTTGACCGAGTCTTGGATGCGAAATGTGTATCGCATGTCGAATCGCAACGTGTTTATTCCGAGAGTCTGGCCAGGTTTAGACTAGGACCGGATTATTATCGTCGTCCTACCAGGAGGAATTGAGTCTACATATACGAAATGTTAATCGTGTATGAGTTCGGGGAAATGTTTATCCCGTGGATGCGTATTGATCATACTTGCTATGTACATGGTGCTAGTGCGTGTCATTAACCGTGAGAGATTATGTTACCATATCCGTATGTTTGGATGGATGGTTATATGTTGGTTATTTGTGACCGTTGGATGACTTGGCGTGGTTTATTTGTCGAGTCTCTATCTTATCAAGTATATGCCGCTAACGGTGAGATGCAAGCCCTAGTGAGTATATGGTTGGCTAAGGGTGTCTTCCCCGAGTTTGTCTATAATCTGATGCTTACAGTTTTGTACCTCATACGCCTATATCTTTATATATATTGAAATGCTTATTTATACTTCTCGTAATTCACATATCTATATATGTATGCTTCTACTTGTCTGTTACCGTTTAAGTATGTTATTTGTGATATGGCTGGGAGAACCCGGAGTTACTCCCCACTGACTGTGGCGTTCATGTTTTCATGGATGAACAAGTTGCTTGGATGGATTTTTCTTGTTTTTGGGTTCGGGTGTGAGCTAGCGGGCGTTGGCCTCGACGATTCACCCATAGACGTTCTTAGCTAGTTGCTAAACAACTTTATGTTTGATCACGTTTTGAGAGACTACGTCTCTTTGTAGTAACGTTATACTTTAGTTTGTATTTATTTGACATTTCTCGTACTCTTGCTTTAGCATGTAGAAAGGTTTCAAAAATATCGTATTTTCCGCTATATAAATTGCATGCTTGTTATGTTCATTTTCCGCTATCGCGAGGATTGTCATAGTCATGACCTAGGTCACCAACCAATCAACTTTCACTTTTTAATCATTTCCCACATTCTTTACCCCACCTAAACATCTCTTACTTTTTTTAATTAATATTTACTAACAAAATTATTATTAAGTTAAATTTCTAATTTTGTAAATATCTTAATACAATAATTACTCCAACATGATAATTTTACTCGGATATAAATATAACGGTATAATGTGCATCGAACAACTATATAATAATAAAATTAAATATCAACCAAAACTTGAGAAAAAGGGAAAAAAAGGGGAAAGTAACAACAAAACTCATGATTTGAGTGGTTTACCCCTCCCAAAACGAGTAAGGATCCTCTCCCATTTCTCAAAAGAAATAGTGCCAAATTACCTTTTAATGGCTCAGATCTAATTTTAGGTAGTCGGGTGATTGTAAATACACTTGAGTAGAAAAAGGTAAATGAATGAAAATAAGATATGTAATATAATATAGGTGTATTAGAGAGGAAATGAAGATAAAAAAACTGAAAAGGATCAAAATAACCCCAAGACATACAACACCAAATTTCTAATTTCTCATCCCAATTTGTTTAATGACTAAATTACCATCCCCAAAGTAACAGATGTTTCCAAAATTAGCACCCATCCTTTCCCCAAATCAACATCATCATCCCAAAATCATAATCTATCTACTAAGATAATTCATACGAAAATCAAAAATCGTTTACCATCTTCTTCTTTCTTCTATCTAGACTTCCTCATCTCCTTCCTTCTTCTATCTAGACTTCCTCCATCTCATACCCATACCGTCACCATCGTCGACCATCATGCATTCATACACCATCACAACCGTCGATGAGGTCATTAATTTCATTAATTTTACTTTCATTTTTAAACCATTTACCTTCTCTATTTAATTGTAATATTTTGTATAATCTTGTACCCCCCACCTATAACAATTACATGCAGTTCGAAATCTCTCACTACAAACTTGGATCGTGTTGCATAAGATTTTGTTAATTATATAAATGATACTCCAAGTAAATTACAATGTACCGTGAAAATATAGAAAATAAAAAAATTGTGTCAAAATATGTGAAAATTGCTCCAAACTAACCCTGTAACACCCTCGTGTTATCTGTCTGTGTCGATGTTAGAGTCGGCTAACAATGTGGGTCGACTGACTGATCTGACTCTTATGTTGGCTTCATTTTTCGAAATCTCGTTTGCCCCAATCCCGACCCTAACCCACCCATCTCGAACGCAAACAAGCATTGAATTGCTCCAAACTAACCCTGTAACACCCTCGTATACCAAGGTGCCTTACAAGACCCCCTTAGCACATGAGAGTGCTAGCATCTCAGTTACCCGAGGTAGTAACATCACAACAAGCAATAAAGAAACGACATTTATTTAATAAGTTTATATGTCATTACACAATCCCAAACAGATGGCATACCATCTGACCAAATAATTAAACTCCATACTGAAATTGTATAACAATAACAAGTAATGTTCAACATAATGAAAAGACTGCTAATGTTCACGACTCCAAACTGACACACGGAAGCTAGACATAATTAGGTGATTCCATCCTCGATCCCAACGCAAGCTAACGATTACCTGCGATCACCTGCTCCCCATTCCCCAATGGATCATCACAGTTTGTGAAACAATAACGGGGTCAGTATTCGCATATACCGACCAACGTACAAGATAAGTACAAGGCAAAAGAAACCGGGGGGCCACCGCAGGCGGACACCTCAGTAGACTCAGGTTACCATCCCTGCTCTACAAAACAACCATTTGACCCTGGACCGCAGCCACAGGCGTCCAAAGCCCCTCTCACCGCAGCGAGAGAACTCAGAACATTAATGTGCACATCCCCCACGTGGCGAGATAACCACGTGGAAGAACTCGGGGTGTGATCCGTCTCTCAACGGAATCACCAATCATAGTAACCATCGCAAACACCCCAAACTCCATCGTCACCGCAGTGACCATCATCAATATCAATAATCACAACATCATCAATAACAGTTTCGTCACATTAGTGACCATCGTCAATAATCACAATCACAACATCACAATAACAATCTCATCTCAATGATTAACATACACAAATACTTAGTAGGGAAGCCCTGCCTTATAGAAATTCCGATAGCAATCAAGCAGTCAAAAGTATTCCACTAAAAGTCCCCTCCTATACAATCATAATCATATAATCAACATACAATTCCCTTCCCCAATTACTTTAGGGTAATCAACACAATATAATCAATTAAAATCATTGCAATCAAAACTACTTACCCAAATGATCAATCAATGTAGCAAAAGCTTGGATCCGACACGAGATTATGAAAGGTTTCTTGAGGAATTTAGAGAGGATTTGATAATAGAGTTTTGTGATTAAGAGTGTAAACTCTGTTTTAAAAGAAATAACTCCTCTCAATAGCCTTTAATCATCCGTCCTTCCAAACCACGATTTTCGTCGTACTCGATCGAGTACAACATGTACTCGGTCGAGTGTCGATGTCACTCAAGCGAGTACACGAGATCAGATTACCAATAAAATTACCAGCCAACTCTACTCGGCCGAGTAGCCTATACTCGATCGAGTGCTATATGTACTCGGTCGAGTAAGCCCTTCTCGGCCGAACCCCCAACACAAGGAAATACTGAGTATTACAAACCCTACTCTAACTCGGTCTCCAGACTAGAGCTTCCATCGACTAATTTGCTATTTTGACCTTCCAACAAGAAAATATATGTTTATATATGTCTTCGCCCTCTCGACTCCAAGGTCTCCAACCAGTCTACGGGCCATGCCAAGGTCAGCCATTCTCCTAGAGTCATATAACATCCACTCGGACCTGTTTCAGGGTCCAACTTAGTCTAACCGCGCCCATATGCACCTTTTATTAATTGTGTGTGAAATATTATGCATCGGGTCTTTGTTTTCTATTTTTGTTGTTACACACAATGATCTTGGGGTAGTAATTAGAGATTGTTAATGAAGTTTATTTGAGAGACCTCAGGTGAAAATTAAGATAATTCTTGCTATTTATTTAAATCTGTACGTACGCTAATGTTTTGTCAAATTAGTTCTTATGAATCATTCGAGAAATTTTAGTTTAACAAGATGTCAAGGTTTTGCGCATCGTCAATTTTGTCCACTAAATATTAAGTTGGAAGTTTAGATTTTGGACGAGTTGTCTATTTTAAAAATTATGAGTTAGATAATTTTGCCTTTTGCAAATTGGAGGTTCTAAAACACAAGTACATTTTTACTAGCTTCATTTTGTTTGGAAGCTTGATATCACGAGATGATTCTCTTACGCCTGAATAACCAGGCAAACCCCAAGCAATACATAAGTTATATTAACAAGGATAGAGGTTTTGTATAGAAGAAGAACGTTAACAACCCATAATTTATTGTGGAAAGTTTAATTAGAGAAATATTGTTGGAGTAAGTGTCATCCACAATAGTGCATTTATATAATAAATCTCATTTGGAATATACGTGGCATGATTAGTATATTTTGATACTCCACGTCAGTTGATTAACGTAAATCGGTAATGCTCGGCTGACTAGAGTTTGACGTTATTGTCGTATGACGGCGGTGATCAACTGATCCCTTTAGGTCACACCTATAGGATGAGACCCAAATAGAATACTAATTATTTGTATACGATATAGTTTAATTAGGGCATTACATATATTTGATATGTACTTTTAGTTACGAGAGTTATTTATTGGAAATTGAGTTAGGAACTCATTCCACTTAAGATTATTAGTCAATTATACGATAACTGACTGAATAAATTTTACGTCTTATTTTAATACGATTAAATAAGATTTAATTTAGTGATTAATCGTTAATTCATTAAATTAGTTGAGGTAATGCATATATTTTGAGGTAGAGGTTATTAGTTAATTATATTTACAAGGACTTGTAAAATAAATTAACTGGGCATTGTGGGATCTATTATATATTGATATAATGGTAAAATATCACTTAAAAGTTAAGTACATATTATTTATTAATTTGTGTCATATAATTGTTATATGATCAAATTAACACTTAATTATACAAGATAATTAAGCATATGATTAATAAGTATTTGTGGGTCAAATATCAAAAATCAAAATGGTCCATTGTGGATTCATGTACACCGGTTTTGTGTAGACAAAATCACTAGTGATTTTGCTCTACCAATTCCACACTCCACCAAGTGATTATGACATATTATGACACATGATCATTATCATTCTCTTACCCACACTCTACCTATTTGCATGAGAATAAAATAAGCACAAAAATTACTCATTTGAGTGAGTCTTGACCGGCCATATGGCCTTTATAAGTGAACAAGAGTTGTTCACATTTTGACTACTTCATTTTTGATGCTTATTTCTTACTTCTCTTTCTAACTCAACAACTCTCTAAAACTCACATGGAAACTAATATTCATGTCATATTACTAGTGTAGTAATACAATAATATTAGTAGTATTAATTCTTACTTATTATCTAGTTAATAATAAGTTAAGAATATTTGGGTTTAATCTTGGGTGCAACAAGAAGGAGACCTTCTACTTTGGGGGTTGTTTTATGGAGGATCATCCATTAATTTCATGCTCAAGAACAATAAGAAGGAGTTCTTATTGTGCCCATATTGAACCGAAAAATGCCAATGTAAGGATGTTTTAGTCTTATCTTTTCTTTTATACTTTTATATTTGCATGCATGATAACTAGATCCTAAATCGTTAAGTTAACGTAATTTAATGAACTAATTAGAGGAGTCTAATTAAAGGTCTAGGACTTTCATGTGGTATCAGAGCTCAATTGTTACATGCATGTTGATTTTAAGCATTAAAATCGAGTTATACGATAACTTGGGTAAAATTGAAAATTTGTGTTAAAAATTGGTTTGAACGAAATTTTTGATTTGCATGTATATCTACTGACCTCAAAATGGTTGTGGTCAAATTTGGTGATTTTACGGAATAATTTGTTATTTATTTTGATTTATGGCCTTTAAATCATGTTAATATGCATATTTTATGTTAAAAAATAACTAAAAACAGTTGCATGTTGATTCTGGCCATGAAATTTTTATATGATCTCACATGCATGTGTTACATACTGTATGTAACATTTCGTGACTTTTAATTAAGTTTTGCATGATTATTGATTTTTATGAGATAAAAGTCAATAAAGTGAGATTATTATGTTCATAAAAATGAAACGTCCTTTTCTAGTCTTGAAAATTTTTGGTACATTTTAAAATCTGATTTATATCATCTTGGTGAAATTTTATAATTTGTTTCACTATTTTACTATATGTAATGGTTTTTATTTGATAAACCCGTTGAATATTAAGTTATTTGTTCATAAAATTTATTCAAAATTTTTGGGCAAATGTTTCTGGTTTTTAGAGTTCCAGAAATATTCCAGAATGTACAAAATTTTTTGTTTCAAGTTTTTATGAGTTTTATATTTTATTTTGGGTTTATTTAATAAATGTTATGATTAAACCTGTATATTTAGCAAATACGATCAATTCGAACTAATTAAATACAAACATAGTTGGTGGGGACTAATTTTGAGTTCTAAATCGGTTTAGATAATTAGTTTGAGCTTAAATACGATTTAAGTGTTGATTATTGATTTTTAATGGTTAAAAATTGATAAAATCCATAAAACCGAGCTAGAATGAGCATGATAAGTATCAAGGGCGATTTTGGCATGATTTTTACAGCATTTTATTTATGTTGTTATTGTTGAATGAATGAATGTCATTTATTTAATTTTTAATGCAAGTTGTACCTAGTATGGCCTAGATTATTTTAATCGGTATTACCCGTAATGTAAGGGAATACCGATTCGGTTGTAATTTTATTTGCGATCTTGTATCGCCGTTTGTAATAATTTAATTTCATTTTTAGATCAAGTGTATAATAGGAATTTTATTTGTATCTTTTTTTAATTAATTATTATGAAGACGGAGATTCCCGAAGTCGGTGTTCCAAAAGACGGTGCCATGAAGAGGCAAGGGGCCAAGGAAATGGTTTCCAATTTTGTAATCTACTAGTTAATTAGATTAGCTAGGTGGCCATACTAGGATTTATTATTTGCTTGCTTTATTTTTCCGCTCATGCCAATATCGCCGACATGCATTTTATTTCTCGATTGTCAATTCAAAGTTATTCAAAATTCACCGACTTAGTTCGCTTATAGGGAATTAATAACAAAATTGACAAGACCTCTCACATAACTTAAAAAATTGAGATTTAGCCTTACCAATTGAAGCACCTATGAACCCCGTGTTCATTAGGGCTACCACGCTCGTGGGTCCCTTTTTACCTCGGGTAAGTAGGGTGATACGATCACAAGCCAAAATTGGATTGGACTCAACGAGATAAGCGTTATCTTGGGACTAGGAGATGGATTTAGTCGAAATCCGTCAACCAAGAGTTCTAAGGGTAGAATTAGTCAAGTATTGACTTACCATTTTTAGATAAAGGTAGCATACGATGACTATTTTTGTCTAAAGATGGGTCTTGGAATCACTTATATAATTTCGTGAGGGGTCATTATATGAGTGACTTGTTTAAAATTGTTTTACAAGTAAATTATATTTAAGCAATGAATGTTTATTTTCCGTTTATATTTATGATATTCGCGCAATGACAATTATTTTTCCTTCTACGAACTTGTAAATCCGTTCAATCATGGAAAGGAGTTTCCATTATTTTATACGGTAGCATTTTGATTGCGATCTCCGTTTAAACCACCGTAGCTAAAGACAAAATGATTTTTCTTTTGATCCTCACTTTAACCATTGCAAATATCTCTTATGAAGAGTATATGAATATGTCACACTTAATCAAAAATGTTTTGATTTTGTTTTTAGTGACGTCTCCTTATTACAATGGTGCATCAATCTTTTTGCTCCAAAGAAAATATTTGTAATTTTTGGTATGTCGTCATAATGCTCCTTATCGAGGCTTACCTCAAAAGAGGCCAAATCAGTTGGGACGACTAGGTTTCTCGATTTATTTGAAATCACGATTAACCAAATATCCTAGTCATTTTATGAAAGGTTTATCCTTTTTTAAGGTAAAACCATGAATGAAATAAAGAGTTATCTTCATTATAATTCTAATCTACTCGTCTAGGTAGAGATTCATAAAAGTGAGTGGGAGCTCTAAGAGGGATGTTTATATTCTTAATTGTTAAGAATAAAACGAGGTTCAAGAGTAGGTTGGCACAAGGCGAGGGAAAAAGGCAAGTCTATTTTGAATAGTAAAGTCAATATCTAAGCAAGGTGTCAAACCCAACCTTTGATAATTCAATTCTTACAGTGTAGGATACAAGAAAAGAATCTGCCCCAGGTTTTCTAAAGAATTAGAAATTGGGTGTACTATTTTCACCCATAATATCTATATGATCGACATTTATTTTGCTAAATGCAATTTTTGGATATTAGATACCCATTATGGTTTTATTGATGTATTCATTGCATATAATAATGATTTGTGCGACGACTAGCCATGATTAAATGTCGACCTACAAGGGAAATATAACTATTGTAGTTTTATTTCTATAGAGTTATAATGTGATCAATCTAGTTTTGGATTTAGAGGTATACTTTAATAAACGTTATTATGTACATAACCTCTAAATAAAGAATATAGTATCTACTTTAGTGTACGACACAAGTGTTTCACTTTTGTGAATGGAACAAGCGTTGTATGCCTATACTTGGTCAATGGTTATCCCATACCAATCAAAGGTAATTATATTCTTGACCTAAACTAGAAATTACTTGTCATATAGATTGTAAAAGGCTCAAAATTGGTGACCCAGATCTAATCTTGATTCTGGACTGTGTAGCACATTAAAAGGCTAGTATTGACTAGTATCCCTAAAACATTTGATTTTGAATCTTATGGTGTGTGCGAATCTTGTATTCAAGGCAAGATGATTCGTGCCCTTTTTATTGAAAAGGAAATCGAACCAGTGAGTTATTGGCCATATTACATAAGAATATGTGTGGTCCAATAACATGCACAACCAGAGATGGTGATGACTACTTCACTTTATTTACCGACGACTTAAGTAGATATTGTGTTTGATTCTACTTAATGAGGTGCCAAGAGAAATCTTTGAAAAGTTCAAAGAGCTTCAATGTGATGTAGTTAACCACCAAGAATATTAGATAGTGGACTTACGACCAAATCGTAACAAGAAATATCTAAGTATTGACTTTGATTTTCACCAAAAGTATTGTGAAATTGTTTCACAAGTTAACTTCTCTAACACACATTATGAGATAAGGCGTTGTTAAATAGGAGAAACAGAACCTTATACGATATGGTTTTGTCTTTGTCAAGTCAAAATGAGCCATTCGACTAACCTTGGGATCTTAATATTTTTGTCTGCTATTTCTTTTCCCACCATATTAAAACACATTTAAAACAGTATGATTTCATTCCATATACGATATGGGTGGGTAGCGTACCTAATTTGTAAGTTATCCGAATGAAACAAGTGCTCAATAATCCTACATTGACCACGAGAACAAAGCGTTTGTGACTTGTGATGATGTCTTTCAATAACAAATACGATTATTTCTTGATAAGACAGAGTGGGAGAAAATGTTTCAAGAGCCACAAACTGAGCATATGGTCCGGAAAAAGTAAAAAGTTTCCTCATTGTTTGTTCAGTAGTTGTTTCTTCGGAACCTTAAGAGGTCAGGAGGAAGTTTATCAAATCTGTGACTTATAAAAGACTAGTTCTAGTCCTAACTTCTTGCTATGGCTTAGAGTCATGTATTTCGTAATGGACTCCATGCATGATGGTCAGGTATGTGACCTGGTAAATTTTAATTGAAGAAGTACGACCTCTTCAATGTAAATTGATTTTTAAAGATCGAAATTTGCATGGATGAACATTAAAATGTTTTCAAAGATAAATTGGTAGGCAAAGAGTTTTGCACCAACCTTAATTCTTTCGATCCATTCGAATATACTTAGCGATTACAACATATCATAATAGTATGATGTCAACTGGATCTCAAAGAACCACCTTCTTGAATACGATTCTAGAAGAGGTAGTATATTTTATATTCACCTGTGGGTTCGTAGATCCTAATTATCTTAATTTAATTTGCAAGCTTAAGAGGATGTCTTAAGTAAGCACTAAAGAGTTGGAATTAGTGTGTCAATCATGTCATAAAATATTTCTCGATATCTCGTGGAATTATATTGAATACATGAAGTTTAGTGGGAGTAATATGTTTTTTCATCAGTCCTATATGTGGACACATATTGATCATTTTAGATGATGGAAGATTTTGGAGAAGTAGAATACATCTTTTAGATATCTGGATTTATGGAGATAAATCTAAAAGGATATTAGCGTTAAGTCAAAATTCTTATATTGATAAGATCTTTGACTAGTTCAAGGAAGTTGAACACATAATAATTGATTCCTTTTGCTTCCGCTGCGGGATCAATTATATACGCTGTGATGTATACTCAATCCGACATTTCACATGCCTTGAGCATGACGAATCATTTGAAATCAAATCCAAGTGAGAGTCACTTGACAGCCATAAAGAACATCCTTAAGTACTTGCAAAGGACTAAAGATATGTTCCAGGTGTTTGGAGTTTACAGTGAGTTGTGTGTAAGGGGTTACACAGACTTCAGTTTCCAAACTGATCAAAGTGATCTGAAATCACGAACTGGCTGTGTTTTATAGAAGATTTATCTGTTGGAAGAGTTCCAAGCAGAAAAGACTATTGGAAAGGTTCCAAGTAGGAATGACACTTTCAAATATAAATGTCATGTATCCGCTGGAATTGTTTCAGGCAGTTTATCATTGCGGATTTCACAACGGAAATAGAGTACATTGCATCATATGATGATGCATATGAAAGTAGCTTGGATTCGACAGTATTGGAGGGACTAGAAGTAGTTCCTATAGTTGTATATCATATCCCATGATACTGGTAAAACAGTGAGAGCTACCTTTAGGCCAAGAGTCCTAAGTCTAGATTCAAACCTAGACAAGTACTCAGGAAGTTTTATGTAATGTGAGATTACGTAGACAAAGAGAAATAGCAATCAGAAAGATGGGAAAGATGCAAGTATTGCTAATCCATTAGCCATGCCTTGCAGGCTGAACATGATAGTCATGTCATTTCAATGAGTATTGAAATATGTACCTGAATTGCTAGAGATTATGGGATATGAAATTATTGATAGCGTAACAATTTTTCAAAATATTAGATAATCGCATTCATTGTTAGAGTTTCATTAAAAACTCCTTATTTAGTTTGACTAAATTTTAATACTTTGTTTATCCGAATTGGTTGAAAGAAAAGTTGAACCCAATTCAAGTGAACATGATGAACTAGGTCTTATGTTCCTAGTCACTCATTTGAGGTGACGTCTCGAAGTGACTAGATTGTAAGTCGATCGATGGTTGGTTCAGCACCATGGGGTCATGGAGATGACTGGTCGTTTACATAGACAGACTGTTGTGACCCTCTGTCGGGCAGTGACCATAATAGAGTCCCTTATCAAAATTGTTGAAGCCTTCTCGTGGCAGGGATTTCTATTTTATTCCTATGAGACGATTCTTTAGATTGGCGACCATTTACCTGAGTCGGTGTACTTTCCGATTGACTTTGGTTTTTGTCCTAGGTCGTGCCATGAAAGGAGGCCGATGGACATCTTCTGGGTCATGGTGATCTGCATCATACAGTGTAAGATGGGTCAACAGGAATTGTCCACCCACGTTGGGTATTAACATCTTCGGGCCACTCGAGGAGTAGTAACTGGAAATGCGTGGCCACACTCGGAAGAGATCTCTGGTAGATTTTCCGGTCAGACAGTTACTCTCCCAGATCGAGAAAAGCACTCTATTTATAATTTTCAATTGTAAGTGCGACCTGTAAGACACCTTGCAATTTGTGGGAGGATGTGACACAAAAGAGACAAGAGAATCAGTAGCACACAACTTGTCGAGACAAGTGGGAGATATTGTGGGAGGAGAAGTCCTCCGCAATAGTGTTGCTACATGCACAACTTGTATCGGACAAGTGGGAGATTGTTGGAGTAAGTGTCCTCCACAATAGTACATTTATATAATAAATCTCATTTGGAATATACGTGGCATGATTAGTATATTTTGATACTCCACGTCAGTTGATTAATGTAAATCGGTAATGCTCGGCTGACTAGAGTTTGACGTTATTGTCGTATGACGGCGGTGATCAACTGATCCCTTTAGGTCACACCTATAGGATGAGACCCAAATAGAATACTAATTATTTGTATACGATACATTTTAATTAGGGCATTACATATATTTGATATGTACTTTTAGTTACGAGATTTATTTATTGGAAATTGAGTTTGGAACTCATTCCACTTAAGATTATTAGTCAATTATACGATAACTGACTGAATAAATTTTACGTCTTATTTTAATACGATTAAATAAGATTTAATTTAGTGATTAATCGTTAATTCATTAAATTAGTTGAGGTAATGCACATATTTTGAGGTAAAGGTAATTAGTTAATTATATTTACAAGGAGTTGTAAAATAAATTAACTGGGCATTGTGGGATCCATTATATATTGATATAATGGTAAAATATCACTTAAAAGTTAAGTACATATTGTTTATTAATTTGTGTCATATAATTGTTATATGATCAAATTAACACTTAATTATACAAGATAATTAAGCATATGATTAATAAGTATTTGTGGGTCAATTATCAAAAATCAAAATGGTCCATTGTGGACTCATGTGCACCGGTTTTGTGTAGACAAAATCACTAGTGATTTTGCTCTACCAATTCCACACTCCACCAAGTGATTATGACATATTATGACACATGATCATTATCATTCTCTTACACACACTCTACCTATTTGCATGAGAATAAAATAAGAATAAAAATCACTCATTTGAGTGAGTCTTGACCGGCCATATGGCTTTTATAAGTGAACAAGAGTTGTTCACATTTTGACTACTTCATTTTTTATGCTTATTTCTTACTTCTCTTTCTAACTCAACAACTCTCTAAAACTCACATGCAAACTAATATTCATGTCATATTACTAGTGTAGTAATACAATAATATTAGTAGTATTAATTCTTACTTATTATCTAGTTAATAATAAGTTAAGAATATTTGGGTTTAATCTTGGGTGCAACAAGAAGGAGACCTTCTACTTTGGAGGTTGTTTTATGGAGTGTAACACCCCGGCCCAAACCTTGGGTCGGGAGCGGTCACTCATGATAGCTCTCCAGGCTGTGTACATGGCCCACAGATCAACACGGGTCCTTTCCAGCGCATTTTGTCCTCACTCATGCACATCCCGGGAACCTTCCCAGGAGGTCACCCATCCTAAGACTACTCTCAGTCAAGCACGCTTAACTTTTGAGTTCTTTTGCATGGATGACCAGAAAAGAAAGTGTACTTTGTTGATATGAGTAGTACTTACAATCCCTTTAAGCACTAGTCATTTAAGCCTATCAATGGACCTCTTCAACAAACGTGGGGTGTTACAATCACCCCCACTTGAAGAACGCAACGTCCTCGTTGCGCCTGGGAGCATAACCGCTAACCCAGAATCCTCCTCCGCTAGGTGGGTGATCACAATGGAGCGTATAACAACTGCCTCCATCACCACACGGTCGCAGGGTTGCTCTGATACCATTTGTAACACCCAGGCCCAAACCTTGGGTCGGGAGCGGTCACTCATGATAGCTCTCCAGGCTGTGTACATGGCCCACAGATCAACACGGGTCCTTTCCAGCGCATTTTGTCCTCACTCATGCACATCCCGGGAACCTTCCCAGGAGGTCACCCATCCTAAGACTGCTCTCAGTCAAGCACGCTTAACTTTTGAGTTCTTTTGCATGGATGACCAGAAAAGAAAGTGCACTTTGTTGATATGAGTAGTACTTTCAATCCCTTTAAGCACTAGTCATTCAAGCTTATCCATGGACCTCTTCAACTAACGTGGGGTGTTACATGGAGGATCATCCATTAATTTCATGCTCAAGAACAATAAGAAGGAGTTCTTATTGTGCCCATATTGAACCGAAAAATCCCAATATAAGGATGTTTTGGTCTTATCTTTTCTTTTATGCTTTTATATTTGCATGCATGATAACTAGATCCTAAATCATTAAGTTAACGTAATTTAATGAACTAATTAGAGGAGTCTAATTAAAGGTCTAGGACTTTCAAATATTACAACAAAGAAAATGGGTTGTGTTTGTTTAGATGGAAGGGAATGCAATGACAAGGTTCCTATTTATTGGAGAGGTTCATATCCTTCTAAGTATTCTCTAGAACATGGACAGATTTAGAGTAACTCACATTATTCTTCTTAGTAAAATCAAGAACGTTCTAGGGTATTCTACAATATCTTAAAATATTATACTAGTTAAATTCATATGCGTCAACAATATATGACATCGAGGAGATGTTATCTCGAAATTTGAGAGAAAATTTAGAAGAAAGAAGCATAACGCATTTGATTGACTGCAACAATACACCACCTAATGTAGCAACAACAGTCATTGAAAAGATAGGTATGGAAGTCAAGAGATGTGTTTAATGATGTTTGAACATGTTTGGTAATTGATGAACTTCTAATTTAAGGAACATCGGTTTGAGTCACAAGTTAAAATAAATATAAATTACGCGTTCATAGCTGAAAACAAAGACGTGAAATACCCCCTTTTAAAAAATAAAGGTAAAAGTAGGCTTAAGTTGCTCTTCGGGTTGCATTATGAGGCAATTCAACATCAGTTACATAAAGCGGCGGTCGCGCGTACTCTATGACTAAAGTTTTTATAAATGTAGTCCGGCATAGTCTATGACTGTACAAACATACTATGTTAATGCATGTAAAAAGCTCACAAATTTCATCCTAAAGACATTCACTTTCTCATAAAAAAGGTAAAAATGATATAGACCCGCAACCTCACTTGTAAACTCTTTAAATAATACCAAACCTCCCAAAACAGTAACTTAACGTGCTTGGACCATTCTGCCCTTTCCTTCTTATTACTTACATGCCACTCTTTAAAAAGATCCAACCCGGTTACTGTTCCTAGAAATGTAACTTAACGTGTTTGGACCATTTTAATCCTTCGTGCTTATTATTTTTCTGCCATTTTGCTTTTATTTAGCCAAGTTACCTACTGCCTCAGCCAGTATAGTATCAAACTCCTTTCCACCACTCACTCTCCCTCTTTTCACTCTGATATCCCCTTCACTAAATTTCATTTCTTACTCCTCATTCCACATTTTAACTCTAATTTACTCTTCAATTCCATCCTCTTATTCAATTTAACAATTAAATTACTTGGTAGTTTGATTCTTTAATTATTTTTAGGCATCGGAAAAGATGTCAGGAGTCTAGCCGACGGGATCGAGAGTGGCGGCAATGGTGAGGTACCAATTTTGATTTTCAGATGTTAGGGTTTGGATTTCACTTATTTATTATGTTTGAATTATTTTATTAATAGCGTTGAGTTCCCTATACATTATTTCCACCTTTTTACTAAAATTTTTTCAGTCTCCCTCGCTCCTCCCCATCATATCATTCCTTTTCTTTCCCATAGAATTTTATATGCCATTATTCGGACTGAAGATACCAGTTTTGGAGGTCAGAGCAGTGATTGGTAGTGGAGGCTTGGTTGTGTTTGCTCTGCAATTCCGTTGCCTAATGCTCACTGCTAGGTGATTTTTTTTCCTATCTGTTATTGATCGTGAATGATTGATTTTGAATTAAATTATATAAGTTAGGATTTAGGTTTTTGTTTAAACTGATGGCATGCAAAACTTTGGACGGCTTTTTTAGGTTCAAATTGATTGCATGCAATAATTTGAGGGTTAAAAGAGTATGCAGCCTTTATTATTTTAGTATTTATATTCTGTTTCACTAATCATTTAGTATCATGCCTTTTGCCTTTGAGAGTGATCAACTAAAATTTGAAGAGGAGTTTTGACAGAGAAAGTTGCTTCTTCACATCTTTTGCCTAGCACAGACAAAGAGGTATTGCCTATAGGATATTCATCCTTGAGCGATTTTCAAGTTCAGTGAGCTAAGGATTACTAACATAAATGCTTAAATCCCGTGAATTTTCATTTGTGAGTTTTAGGTACACGAGTTTTATTAGGTGCAGATACAAATGATTAATATTCTAGAATAAGATGTATTCGGAAGGATATGCAAACAATCAAGTGTTTCTATTTGAGGTGAGAAAGTCGATTAGTAAATGCTTACATCTTTTTCTTATGCAATGCTTGGCAAGTTTGTTTACATCATCTTTAAGTAGATGATAAACCAGAGAGTATTTTTTTAGTAGTTAGCTCTTGTTGAGTCAATATATGGGTAGGTGTTCTAGACTCTAGTTGTTCACCAGATGTAATCAATCATGCAACCCGATCTCGCTAATTGCTACACAAATGCGGCAATAGTTTCTCCAAAAAATTTGGAGAAATATTTAGATCTTTAAAACAAAATCTCTCCTTACTCACACTTTTAATATCATACTGCCATTTTTAACCAGTAACTAAGAATACAAAAAAGTCGTTTCAATGGAATTAGTTTCTAAGCGACAACATAACTCGCACAGAAGGAAAAAGACGTGATCACACACAGCTCGATAAACTTATTGCTGCACTCAAGCTTAACATATTGGATAGATAATGGGCACAATTAAAAGACCTATCTTATGGTCTTTCTTTTTATACCAAACTACTGTGAATATCTACTAATCACTATTTCAGTTAAACGTAATTCTTGGCAATCGCAATACAGAGAATGGTCTGAACTACTATTTACTGCATTTCCATCCTTCGAATGAATGCTCTGAGTATCATTTGTCAACAGATAATATACACTTTGCCAAAGCTAGAAACGGTTGTCTGCTACATTGAGATGCTAGTCGTATACCTCAAATTACAATTTATAATCGCTTAAATCCAAACACTAAACAGTAATAGAGTGAAAAAAGTGGTGAACCCAAAGGGAATCAGATTAACTATTTATGCAAATTAAAGTTTAAGGGAAGTCGATCTCTAATCCAATTAGAGATCGTAGTAACAATATGGGGGATTTTAGATGAGTTATTCTAATGAACTAAAGTAAAAGACTAGTGCAAAATAAATTATAAAGCTAGTGATTTTGAGTGTATCAAATATATTAAAACATCTTAGAGCCAAGCATATATCCACACTTAATAACAATTGATCATCGTAAGCTACAAATAATTAATAATATTGATTACCTTATCGCGAATAATATTATTCTAATTCTCCTTAAGCAAAGTTAATTAAAATGAAACCTACTCTTAATAAACCCTAACTACTGAACAATCTTAACAATCCTGTTCAAGATTTAATTCAAAAGCAACATTAAAATCTAGAGAATTATATAGAGAATAAATAGTGAACACAATCCATTTGCACCTTAGAAATTTATGTGAATTGCTTCTAAGTACTAATACCAACGAATGCCGTTCAATATTCATCCATAGTTGTTACTATGTAAAGTCAATCAACAAATCCTATTCACTTAACAATACTAACAATAGAATGGAGAAAACGATTACTAGTTGTACACCTAGCAATTATAAATCAACATTCATATTGATAAGAACATAAACAATTCACAATAATCAAGAAAAGATATTAAACATTCAAACTAACAATCGTAAATTAAGTGCTTTAATTGCTTGAATCCAAGAGGAGCGATTAGTTACACATAGTCTTCGTGTATAATAATAGGGTATTTCTTAAAGTTGCAAATGTGTTTTCCAGATCCAAGATAATAGGCTTTTATACACGTCTAAGGAATGTCAAACTAATGCCAAAAACCAATTTCGGAACAAACCGACAAAACTAAATAAACAACGAGTCTAACTTATAATTAATTATGCGAATGAAGACGGACGCTGAACGAATGTAGCTCGCGCCTCGAACGCGTGTCTGTCGCGTGCCTTGCACATGTAAAACGCACGTCTGTTGCGCTTTGAACGCATGTCTTGCGCGCAAATCTGACTTGATGTTGTCTGTCTGATTCTTCTTATGCGTGCAATTTGTACGACAAAAACACGCACAACATCCCAAAACAACTTCAGTGAATTTCGGGCCCAACTACTCCATAATCTATTAGCCAATCATGTAATCAATTAAAGTCCAAAATACCAACAAAACCCCGTCAAAACATATTAATTATTTCTACTTAAAAACGACTAAATGAGTCGTATCAAATTCCCCATGCTTGAAGTTTTTTTCCGTCCTCGATGTAAATGTTGGAGTAAGTGTCCTCAACAATAGTGCGATCACATAATTAAATCTCGATAATAAGAATACAAAAGGGATGATGAATATTATAGTCAACTGGTCAACATAAATCGGTAACAATTGGCTCAATTGAGTTTGACGTTACTGTCGTATGACGGTGGTGATCAGTTGATCCCTTGAGGTCACACCTAAAGGACAATCCCCAAATCATATACATTAATTAATTGTATAGCGATACAGATTAATTAATCCCTTAATTTGAACAAGTTTAAAGTGAGAATTATATCTTATTGTAATATGATTAAATATGATTCATTTTAGTAATTTAATTGTTATATTACTAAGAATGCATTATTTTATGAAACATTTGAGATAAGCAAAATTGGTTGATTATAATTACAAATTGTTGTAGATTATATCAACCAAATATGAGATGACCCATTTCATTTACATGTAATCATAAAATGTGACTTAAAAGGTTAAGTCTAATTTATTTGTTATGAAATTGCATTTAAATTGGTTAAATGCACATTTATAAGCTAAATTACATGTTACATGTCACATGTCACATTTGTGACAAATGACAAATTACAAAGATAAAATGGACACCCATTTTTACATGGTGCACCGGTTTTTATGGGTTATAAGAGGCACTTGGATTTTAATTATTAATCTAATATGGATTAGACTAAATGATTAACCTAAAGCCTAAATTTAGCTAGCCTACTTGACAACGTCAAATAATGTCGTGTCTAGTAGTAACTTTTAGAGTCTTTCGTTCTACTTTTTACGGGTCATTAGCTTTGTTTTACGTTAATTTTAGTTTTTGTAATAGTGTTAGTATTTAGTATTTTAAGTCAAATTTAAGAGTCAAATCCCGAAAGTCAATAAAAGTCAAACCCGAAAAACCGAGACCCAAAAACCCGGAACTTGAAGTGGGCTAGCAAGGAATCATCAAGGTTTGAAGACCAAGCCAAATGGGTCAATGAAAGTCAAGGCAAGGTCAAATAATCGTGGGGTCAACGAAAGTCAAGAAGGAAATCAAGGCAAAAATCTGGCAGTGCTGGACGCAGCCTGCGTCGTAGGACGCAGCCTGCGTCATCTCTCAGCACGAGTTTTCTTCCTTTTCTCGTCTTGTCTTTTGGAAGCCCATCTTTCAAGGCCCCTAGGTTTGCGGACCAAGGGTATAAAAGAAGATTTCTGAAGAGAGGCAAGAAAAAAAAAGAGGCATTCACCATACAACATCATATTTTCCTTAGCATTTTTCTCTCTTTTTGTTCTTCAAGTTTGGCTCTTGTAATAGGTTTTTCCTTAGAAATTGGTTGTATTATGAAGACTATGGGTAGCTAATCTCCTTTTGCTTAGTGTAATTTGAACAAGTTCTTCCCTTTTAGCATTGTAAGACTTTTTAATCCTTCCTTCTTTATTTAATTCCATCTTCCTTTGTTGATTTTCTTTGTTGAATGAATTGTTGTTAAGACCAACCATCTTAGTAATTATTTGTTTGATTAATTTGCATTGTCTTGATGAATTTGGTTGATTTGTCTTGATATTTGTTGATGCAACTTGAAAGATTGTAACTTTGGTTTAAAAGTTAGAATCTTTTGAGTGGAATTTGGGTTTTTATGTATTTAGAACATGGTTTAATGTTTTAGTTCATGAATCTAGCATGCTTCTTTGGTTTTGTGCTTAAAGCTTGCATCTTTATTTATGCTTATGGTTTAATAAGTATGGGTTTAGTTGTATTGGGTCATTTATGGATGGTTTAATTCATGGTGGCTAATTCTTAGAAGTTTTTGCTATAGATAATTAGAGAAGGGAGGAAAGGAGGGATCTTTACTTTGTTAATTGTGGGGGAACTTGGGATAATTGCACTAAGTAGTTTTTCCTTATTTGAATCTTTGATTATTTAGTTGTTATTGGTGATTCTAGGATTGATAATCTTTTCTCATGAAAAACTTTCTCCCTATTTGTTATCTACATGTTTACCATTGTGAATATCATAGTTTGTAAGTAATTCTAGTCTTTGTTTCAATTAGTGTTTAATTTGTGGTTAGATTTATTAATTTGTTTAATCGGTTTTTAGCAAGAGTCTAGATTAGATTATTAGCATTCACCGCCTTCTCTTGGGTTCGATCCTTATCTTACCCTTACTACCCCTTTACTTAGGATAGTTTGAGTCTAGATTTGGTTTTATAAATTGTTATTTGGCATAGCTAGTTTCCGGAATTAACGACCCCGAAAATAAGCTCGTCAAATTTGGCGCCGTTGCCGGGGAAGGCAATTTAGCTAATTTATCAAATTGAAACTCTTGTTAGCGTCATAATTTGTTTAGATTGTTTTTCAAATATTTCTTTTTGTATTGTTTGTAGGTTACTTGGTGTTGAAGTTACTAATTGTGTTGTTGAAGTGTTTTAGAGTTTATGCCTAGGTCACAAGAAGGACTTGGTGACCAAGACATTGACCCGGCTTCTAGTAGCATTTCCAATTGGTTGTTTTCGAATCCCCTCTATAGGAGACCCTTTTGGAGGGAGCCTAGTGAAGAGGAGTTTGAGAACAATATTTTTCAAGAACCACAAGAACAAGTGTTTGTGTCACCACCTAGATCACCTCCTAGGAGACCACCACCTTTGAACATCATCTACCCACCCGAAATGGAAGATAATAGAACTATTGGTGAAATCCGGGCAAGAAACTATGAAGAGCAACCGTTGTGTATCGCATACCCTCCCATGGGGGATGTCAATTTCGAGCTAAAGGGATTCTTTGTTCATAATTTGCCAAGATTTCATGGAATGGTGGGGAATGATCCCAATAGGCACTTGGCCGAATTTCACATGATATGCCAAGGGGCCATCCCTCAAGGAGTGACCGAAGATCAATTTAAGCTTAGGGCATTTCCATTCTCTCTACAAGATGCCGCTAAGGAGTGGTTATTTTGTCTTCCGGCCCACTCCGTAAATACTTGGGTGGGTTTGAAGAAGAAATTTCTTGAGAAATATTACCCGGATTCAAGGCATAACCATTCAAAGAAGCTCATCACTACCATTGAGCAAGACATGGGGGAAACTCTCTATGACTATTGGGAGCGATTCAAAAGCCTCGTGGCAAGGTGCCCTTATCATGGGATGTCGGGGGATGATCTATTGACGGCCTTCAATGAAGGATTATGCCAAAATGACCAACGGATGATTATAGCCGCCACCGGAGGTGGTATTGATACACTTAATGTGGCCGAGGCCAACAACATTATTGAGAAGTTGGCTATGAATACAAGAAGCTACGGGAGGAAGAATGAAAGGGGAGGAAGCTCTAGAAATGTATCTTCCATGGAAGATTCTCATGCCTCTCAAAATCACAAACTCATGCAAGAGATGGGTGAACTCAAAAGCTTGGTATCCAACTTGGTTGTCAACAAAGGTAGTTCATTTTCTCAACACCCCGAACCGCTTGAATGTTCTTATTGTGGAGGTGACCATGCTACAAACACTTGTTACATCATGATTGAGCAAGGAGCCACCATGGAGAGTGTCAATGCCATGGGGTATGGGAACTACAATGCTAGAAACCCAAGTGGTGGAGGGATGTATAACCAAGTGGGAAATCGTGATCTTTTGGGGTGGGGAGGAGACAAGTCAAAGAGTTTTGAAAATGGTCAATTCAATCACTTGAGAGCCCAAAATCCAACCCAAAACCGAAACACAAATTTCAACCAAAACCCCCAAAGAAATTTCAACAACAACAACCCAAGACCCAACAACTCAAATTTTCCAAATAATTCTCAATCCCAAAGACAACCAAACCAAAACCCAAATCAAGGGAATTCTTCTTCTCAAGGGAACTTGAGTGACATCTTGCAAACACTTCTTGCCAATCAAGAGAAGGATAGGGAGGAAGCAAGGAGGGATAGAGAGGAAGCAAGGAAGGATAGGGAGGCTAACAACCTTAGGGTGAACAACTTGGAAACCCAACTATCCCAAATGGCCTCAAACTTGTCAAAATCCCAAGCCTCAAGCTCCACAAGATTCCCATCTCAAACCATTCCCCCACCAAGGGAAAATGCTAGTGCCATGACATTGAGGGGAGGCAAAGAGTTGGAAGTACACCCCCTTGGCAAAGGAAAGGAAAAGATGAAGAATATTGAGATGGAAACCATTGAGATTGAAGACCAAGGAGAATTGGTGGTTGGTCAAGAAGAGATATTGAGAAATGAAAAAGGGGCATCCAAAAGCATGGACCCAAAGGGAGAAAATTCAAGGAAGAGCAAGGACACTATTGAAGATGATGAAGTGGAGGAGTACATACCGGAAGCCCCATTTCCTAGTGCTTTGATAAGCACAAGGAAATATGCCAAGGAGAATGACTTATATGAGACTTTCCGGAAATGTGAGGTTAACATTCCTCTCCTTAACTTGTTGAATAGTGTCCCTAGGTATGCAAAGTTTTTGAAAGAACTTTGCACACCTAGGAGAAATCTAAAGAAGGGAACCCATAAGGTTAGGGTGAGTGAACATGTGTCGGCCATTTTCAAACAAAATTTACCAAAGAAATGTGGAGACCCGGGCATGTTCACTATTCCTTGCACTATTGGGGGAAAGAGTTTTAAACGTGCCATGCTAGACTTAGGGGCTTCTATAAATGTCATGCCTCTATCTATTTATGAGACCCTAGGTTTAGGACCTTTGTCTAAGACCGGGGTAGTCATTCAACTTGCCGATAGGTCTAGTGTTTACCCCAAGGGCATGGTAGAGGATGTACTAGTGGAAGTCGATAATCTTGTCTTTCCGGCGGATTTCTACGTCTTAGATATGGAATCTAGCTCTAGTGCCACCCCTCTCCTTCTTGGTAGGCCGTTTATGAAAACTTCAAATACCAAGATCGATGTTTCAAACGGGTGCTTGACTATGGAATTTGAAGGAAAAAGGTTAACTTACAATATATATGACTCCATGAGGCACCCGAGTGACCATCAATCTTGTTTCTTCTTGGATATCTTTGAGCCATTAGTGAATCAAATGTATAAACTTTGTGATAGAGACCCACTCGAGGTAGCTTTAACTAACCACATGGAAGAGGAAGGTTTGCGCTTGTTGTTGGCTTTTGATGTGCAGGAATGTCTTGAAGAATTGGAGAAGGAAGAGCCAATAGAAACATATGAGGAGATCAACGTCATAGAGATGCTGAAAACAGGGCAAGGCAGTGCTCGACGCAGCCTGCGTCACACGACGCAGCCTGCGTCGGACGACGCAGCCTGCGTCACGACGCAGCCTGCGTCACGGACGCAGCCTGCGTCCTGCACTGGAAAGGTTGTCCGAGTTGTTTGCTTTGAGTATTCCACTCCACAAGCCCCTCCCTTCCATTATCCAACCTCCTAAGGTCGAGTTGAAGACCCTCCCAAGCCATTTAAAGTACATCTTTCTAGGGGACAAGAACACCCTACCACTTATCATTTCAAGCACACTCACCGAGGACCAAGAAGGCAAATTGGTATCACTACTTGAAAAGCATAAGGAAACATTTGGGTGGAGCATAGCGGACCTAAAAGGGATAAGCCCGGTGACTTGCATGCACAAGATACGACTTGAAGTGGATGCCAAACCGGTCCGACAACCCCAAAGGAGGCTCAATCCACCCATGGCGGAGGTAGTGCAAGAAGAGGTAATTAAGCTATTGCAAATGGGTATCATTTTCCCTATTTCCGACTCTCGTTGGGTTAGCCCAACTCAAGTCGTACCCAAAAAGGGAGGAGTGACGGTAGTCAAGAATGCACAAGGAGACTTGGTCTCCACCCGACCCCAAACCGGTTGGAGAGTGTGTATTGACTACCGCCGCTTGAATGCGGTAACATTGAAAGACCATTTCCCGCTACCATTTATTGATCAAATGTTAGAAAGATTAGCGGGGAAAGCTTTCTATTGTTTCCTTGACGGTTACTCGGGGTATTTTCAAATCCCAATTGCACCCGAGGACCAAGTCAAGACCACATTCACTTGCCCATTTGGTACATTTGCCTATCGTTGTATGCCCTTTGGTTTGTGCAATGCTCCGGGAACTTTTCAACGGTGCATGTTGAGTATTTTCTCCGACTATGTAGAACGAATCATAGAAGTATTCATGGACGATTTCACCGTCCATGGGGACTCCTATGATGCATGTCTAAAACACCTTGCTCTTGTCTTAGAGCGATGCCAAGAGTCCCATCTCATTTTAAATTCCGAAAAATGTCATTTCATGGTGACTAGTGGCATCGTTTTGGGACATGTAGTGTCGGAAAGGGGGGTTGAGGTGGATAAGGCTAAGGTTGACATCATAAAAACTTACCTTATCCCTCTAACACCCGAGACATTAGGTCTTTTCTAGGACATGCCGGTTTCTACCGGAGATTTATTAAGGATTTTTCCAAGATTGCTAACCCTTTATGCAAGCTTTTGCACAAAGAAGCGGAATTTGTTTTTGATGACAAATGTAGGAAAGCATTCAATGACTTGAAGGAGAGATTGGTCACCGCACCAATTATTCAAGCACCACGATGGGATCTTCCATTTGAAATCATGACCGATGCAAGTGACTATGCATTGGGAGTGGTTTTGGGTCAAAAGAGTGACAAGGGACCCCATGTGATCCAATATGCTTCTACCCTCTTGAATGATGCTCAAAAGAACTACTCCACGACGGAGAAGGAATTCCTTGGTGTGATTTATGCTCTAGAAAAATTCCGATCTTATCTATTGGGCACAAAGGTAATCATCTACACCGATCATGCCGCCATTCGATACCTTGTGGCAAAGAAGGATGCTAAGCCAAGGTTGTTGAGATGGATTCTTCTTCTAAGTGAGTTTGATGTGGAAATAAAAGACAAGAAAGGAGTGAAGAATGTGGTGGCGGATCATTTGAGCCGGCTAAACCATGAAGGAAGACCATCATGCCCTCTTGAGGAGGTTGAAGGAGGTCTCCCTCATGAGTCACTTTATGCTATACCAGTGGAGGAGCCATGGTATGCTACCATGGTCAACTATTTGGTGACAAAGCGGCTTCCAAGCCATTTCTCTTCTCATCAAAAGAGCAAGGTCAAGTCCGATGCCAAGTACTATACTTGGGATGATCCTTACTTGTGGAAATTTTGCCAAGATCAACTTGTGAGAAGATGTGTGCCCGAGAGTGAGATCCCTTCCATCTTACGTCATTGTCATGACTATGCTTGTGGAGGGCATTTTGGGCCACAAAGAACCGCTAGAAAAGTGCTTGAATGCGTTTTCTTTTGGCCAAGTCTTTTCAAAGATGCCCACAAATTTGTAAAAACTTGTGACCGATGTCAAAGGGTGGGGAATTTGACAAAGAGGAATGAGATGCCACAACAACCTCTTCTTTATTGTGAGATCTTTGATGTGTGGGGAATTGATTTTATGGGCCCTTTTCCAAATTCCGGTGGTTATCTATACATCCTCTTGGCGGTGGACTATGTATCACAATGGGTCGAAGCCATTCCTACCCGCACCGATGATGCCAAGGTAGTAGCCATTTTCATTCAAGAGAACATATTCTCTCGGTTTGGCTTTCCAAGGGCTATCATTAGTGATAGGGGGACCCATTTTTGCAACAAAGTGATTGGAGGCCTTCTCAAACGATATGGGGTGAATCATAAAATTTCCACGGCCTATCACCCACAAACAAACGGGCAAGCCGAACTCTCAAACCGTGAAATTAAAGGAATACTTGAAAAGACGTTGAATCCGGATAGAAAGGATTGGAGTAAGAGGCT
>JAIUZE010018841.1:0-42966 GCA_022085475.1 Heliosperma pusillum
CGAAGTTGAATTTTTTTTTTGACAATGATAAACTTTTATATTGATGAAAAGAAAAGAAATAGTACAATACAAGACGAGAAACTAAACTAGGCAAAGTAGTTATCCGATAGCAAGACAAACAGACCAGGCGCGATGCTGGCGAAGAAGTCTGCGAGATTCAGTCAGGATGTGAAACTGACTGATGGGGACTGGCTTGTGCTAGCCAAAACTGAGAGTAATTTTTTTGAGGAGATGACAAAAGTAAGTGGCTTCTCCGCATCATAGGTTAACTGAGTCATTACAAGGAGACAGTTTCTTGCTGACGCATCAAACAAAGTTGATGCTTGAACAATGTGGTTAGAGAAAGTATTTGTTGGAGGGGGGGGGGGGGAGACTACAAGTAAAAACTTGTTTGGAAAATCCACCCTTGTTACCTTAATATAATGAAAATTTCGATCTTTTGAGACAATGCTGGGAGTAGTGTTTACGGCCAAAGGTGTTGGTAAACACATGAAAGAATGGCTGGTTCTGTGGGCCGTTGATAAGTGCATACCTTTCAATTTACGCGTTGTCTCAAGGACAGTAGTAGGATTTATAGGCTTTTGCTCGAAAATATTTGCATTCCTATTCATCCAAATGGCTTGAAGTACACAGCAGAATGACGAAGATGATGATCAACTTAAATTCGAAATTAAAGCGAGAAAAAAAGTTAGTTTAATAAAACCCAATTGGTACTATCATAAAAAAAATTGACAATAATAAAATTAGTCCAAATGGGAACACTCGCTCTCCAAGATCAATCTAAGTACTCACATATGTGATAAGCATCTAATTAGTCACATTTTTACCTCATTTTCGTCCCCATTTTGGTCCGTTTACACGGATTTGCGTGTCTTTAATTGCATTTTATTTCCCGATTTCCCGCGCTATGAATATCGATCTCAATTTGCAGGAATTAAGGCGGAAATGAGGAAATCGGTGCATAAAAACCTTGCATGAGTCGGGATTCGAAGATGAGATGAAAAATGAAGATGTGAGTCATCAGGTGGTGCTGGCCGGTCCCCAGACCGGCGGCCGGTCCACCGGCCCAGACCTCGGCTCCACATTTGAAGAAGTTGAGAAAAGGAAGAAAAGGCCCAGGTAGCGCCGGTCGACTACCCGGCCTGCACCTACATCAGAAGCCACAAGAGAGTACAAATGTGCTCCAGGCCGGTGGGGGACCGGCGGCCGGTCGACCGGCCCAGACCCACATTTTCCATACTTAGTGAAATTTTGGGATTTTTGAAGACGGAGTTCCTGAAGACACTGATGTGTCCCAGGCCGGTCAGAGGCCCGGCGGCCGGTCGACCGGCCGGGAACACAAGACTGAAAAATTCGCCTCTTCTTCTAATTTCTTCCTTAATTTCGAGATACCTATATATACCCCCCCTTATTATTTTGTAAGCAGCTTTTTACATTCCCCTTAGCACAAAACCCTAGAAATTTGTAACCCAAATTAATCCCTAAGTACTCTCCTAATATTTCCCTAATCTAGTTTAGTTTCTCATTTCAAGTTGTGGAATCTAGTCTTTCATTTCATTTTTTTGAGGTTTGTATTGAAGACTTGGGTGAAGACATTCCCCCATATTCATCAATATAAGTTTTGTTTGGTATTAAATTTCTCACCTTTTTTATTGTTTATGCAATTAATTTCCATTTCTAGTTTACAGTTCATCTTTTGATTATTATCTTTATTCTTCTCATAGCATGATGTTGATTGAACTCCCCCTTCCCTTTAGTGCTTTGATTCCCTTTGCCATGTGTGAGTAGATTATCCTCTAGGGTTTAGGGGGAGCCTAAGGGTGGATCATGTGGGGTATTAGGTTGGTTAATTAGTAAGTTTGTGGTAAAAGATTTGGGTATTGCCCATATGAACACCAAGTGTTTGATGAAATGGGTGAACGAAAGTTGCCTTTTTATCAAACATGGTTTGATCTTCTCTTAAGCGACGGTGGTAGAGACGATTAGACTAAATGTTTATATGGGTGATTTGAGACAAATGCGATGGCTTTGTTGATAATTATCGATTGTTGAGACATTAGCAATCGATTTTACTCGAATTATTTACCCAATTGCTAGTTACCCGACTAACCCATTAAATCCCCCTAAGGTGAACCCTTCACCCTAGTCTTTCCCTTAATTGTTTTCATCTTTATTACTTAGCGATTACTTATTTTTCTCAGTTTTTAGTTAACTTTTTAATCCGTCATATTTTAGGCTAGAATAGGATTCAATCGAACTAGTAGTTGACCCCACCATCCTCGTGGATTTCGACCCCTTTATACTACTTTTATTGGGTTATTTTTGATGTTTGTTTTGACGACGAACCGATCATCAAATGGCGCCGTTGCCGGGGATGGACCGGCCCAGACCCCTACCCGAGAGCCTTAAATCACTCGTGACACCTTCTTTTTCTTTCTTTCTTCTTTGTTTCTTCTTCCTTTCTTTCTCCTTCTTCCTTCAAATCTCCACAAAAACCTCACAAAACTCCACAAAAACTCCACAAAACTCATCAAACCCCACATTCAAACCCACAAATTAACCCACTACATCAAATAAATTCATCCCAAAACCTCAAAAACCCAATTTTTTCCCTCTTTCAATTGAATCTAACGAAAATCACCATGGCTCAACAACCACCTAGGAAAAGGACAAGGGCTCAGCTTGAGGCGGAGTTGGAGGCTAGGCTCCAACAAGTGACGGCGGGAATGGGTCCGGATAACGATTTTCCGGATATCGTCTTCGTAAGCGAAATCGCAAGAGGTAAATTTCAATGCTTAAAGCGTAGACCTCTTCCCCACTCCCGTTTTATTTGTCGGAATACTATGCGGAACCTCGGTCTTGATACGGTCACTCTTGAACTTTTCAAAGGGTTGGGGATGGGGGAGCTATACGGTCAGCACTTCCGTACTTACCCCCGTCTTACTTGGGAGTTTTTGAGTTCGTTTAGCCATGAGAAGGATATGAATACGGGTATGGTCAAAATTGTTTCCTTTCGCCTTCTTAATACTGCTTTTAACCTTCCCCTTGAGAAATTTTGTAAGGTTTTAGGGGTCAAATTTCATAAGTCGTACAAGGTCCCCGAAAACTTTAATGTGAATGATGTGTGGACTGCTATATCGGGTTGTGAATTTGAGAAGGGAACTAAGAGGCCGTCAAATGCTTGCCACAATGCCCCTATTAGGTTTTGGCATAGGTTTATGGGTTGGACGTTGTTTGGAAGAGAGGAGTGTCATAATTTTAGGGCCGATGAGCTTTCGATTTTGGCGGCTTACTTGTTCCAAAAGCCAAATAAATTTGGAGTCAACATTGGTCACCACGTCGTCATCCACTTCCAGAAAATTGCCAATGACCCGTTTAGCCCTACCGGAATCCATTTAGGGGGGATTGTTACCAAGATTGCTCATTTCCTTTGTAGAGATGCTCTAGATGAGCGTAATTTGAGTTGTTTAGGGGGATGCTCATTGTTGACGGAGGATTACATTTTTAAGAAGCTTGAGTGGGTAATAAAGAGAGTTGAGGACGGGAAGACATATTGGAGGGTTCGAGGGGGCAATTCTATTCCCCTCCCGAATGGTGCGGCTATGAAAGTGGTTCCTGATAGCGCGCACTATCTCCTTCCCCTAGTGGAGGAGAACCCTCCACCACCACCTGAGGAAACCCCGGAAGATCCTTTAGCTCCAGTTACCGCATTTAGGCGAGATCCTACTGCCCCCGTCACTACATATCGGAGAGAGGAGCAGGGCCCCACTTCCACCACCTTGCCTTATTTGAACCCCTTTTATCATCAGCAGCAGTGGCGTCCTTGGCCCAATTCATCCCAACCCGAGGCATCCACTTCCACCACTCCCAGTTACCCACCTTTGGATCCTTCCTTGATCCAGTTCATGGCCGATATGACTTTGGCCTCCGAGGCAGCAGCTACGGAGAGAGAGGCAGCGGCTAGGGAGAGAGAGGCGGCAGCTAAGTGGCGAGAGGAGGAAGCTCGGGATAGAGCTCTTTTGTCGCAGCGGATGGACAGGATGTATTACGACTTGGCTCTGGGCCAATACCCTTCTTACGATAATTGGTGTAGGGAGGGGTATAGGGAGCCAGTTGGCCCGCATCCGTTCTATTTCATGTGGCCAGAGGGCGGGTATGATCAGGGTTCTAGGGTGTTCGGAGATTTCAATGTTCAGCCAGACTATTATTCTTCTGCGCCGGGTTTTACTCAGCCGGTAGTTGATGAGGAGGAGGTGGACCCAGAGATTGCGGCTCAGAATGCCGAGTGGTTTGACAGGATGGGTCCACGGTGCGAGATTGTGGAGGGTGGCGGCTCTGGTTCGGGAGCCCAGGATGTAGATGCGTCTTTTGCTGAGGCCAGTCATGGCCAATTTGATACTACATCCTCTGATTTCACTGGATCCTCTTGAGGCCGGAAACCCATGAGTATGATCCCTTTTAATCCAAATCTTCATCATATTTATATTTTCGCATGCATTTAGATAGTTGTATTATATCTTAGCTTAGTCATCCATTTAGTTGCATCCATTTCGGCTTGCATTAGAATTTAATTTTGTAACATATCGTCACATATTAGCCTTGCATCCATATAGCGTAGTTGCATTTTGTTTGGTGTCATTTTTAGACTTTCCCGTGGTTGGTACCCCCAGGAGGGGCGTGCATTTATGCATTTTACCGCCACGACGAGACTCCGATATGGCACACTAGACTTTCCTGTGGGAGGTACCCCCATGAGGGGCTTGCATTTATGCACCTTACCACCACAACGAGACTCTAGATTAGCATATAGTGTAGTTTGCATTTACTTAGATCATGCACTTGTATTATTTCATTTTGCATTTAGCTTTAGGAATTTTATTTAGTTCATACATTTCATTTAGCATTCGTTCTTTTGCATAACTAACCCTCTTGTATATATTGTTCATATTGTGAATATTCATCAAAAATCAAAAACCCCAAAAACAAGTTTTTATTTTTCAAAATATTTAAAACCCAAAAACATGTTAATTGTTTTGAATTCACCCCTCATACCATGTAAATACTAAGTGTGGGGAGGGAATTCCCAAAAAAAAAAAGAAAAACCCAAAAAAAGATTGTTTTGTTTTCCTTTTCTTTTTTCCCCTCCTTTCATATTTGAGTCACTTACTCGGGGACGAGTAAGACTTAAGTGTGGGGAGGATTTTATTTCTTTTGTATATATCGTTGATTTTTGAAAAAGTTGAAAAATGCCTAAAAATCGAAAAATTTGAAAATTTTTCAAAAAATATATGTTTAGATTAGTTTGTTTATAGTTTATTTTGTATATATTGCCGTGTGTTTCTTTTTATCTCCATCCATAGGTGCGCCCCACATCATAAGAGGCACGAAAAAGGGAAAATGAAGACGCTTTGGTGAGATCTTTCCTATTTTTCTTCTCCCTTATCTCCTTTCCTTCTTACTTGAGGACGGGATGTGTTGATGACGATGGTGTGAATTTTTTTGATTGGCGTGTGTGCCACTTGTGTGCTGTTAGGAGATAGCATTAGCTTATGTGTCATATAGCCGGTTAGAGCATGTGCATTTAAGTTGTATAAATGCTAGTCTGCATCATGGCATATAGTTGCATTTAGAAAAATGTTTTAATAATTGTCTTTTTGGAAAACTTGTTGAATGTGCATAGTCCCTTTTTGCTACTTTTTTATTCATAAAGTGTTCAGCTTAATCGTGGAATTTTAGACGCCCTGGGTTGTGCATTTTTAGTGAGTTTTAACCCGTCTACTAATGCCGAGTCACGAGTTTGCGCTTATTCCACCTCGACAACCTCGATTGATGTGAATATTCCGATAGTAGAAAGAATTCTTAGGTGACCGTTCTTGCTATGCAACCAGCCATGATTCATTGTTCTTCCACTTTTGATCAAAAAAGGAAACAAATCAAACAAGCTGAAAATATTGAGTCAATTATCATCTTTTCTTGTTTTCGTCGAGGAAGTGCAAAACGGAACTTCTAGGGATTCTAGTGGGCCCAAATCTAGGGCCCCTTTCGATGCCACTACGGTGGGGATACCCCTATTGTTGGTTCTGACCGCATGTCCTTGACGGAAACCGTGTGCTTTCATGCCAAAAATTGCAAACCAAAATGCAAATCAAAAAGAAAAAAAAAAAAAAAAAAAAAAAAAAAGAAAGCAAAGTGTGAAATGAAAAGTTTTGCAAGCACTTATACTCAAATCTCAATTTCCTTTTATCCTTCTTGAATCATTTGCCTTTGAAGTTGCATAGTGAGACGGGACGACCCTTGTGTCTCATTTATTTGAGAAACGTGAATTCCATATGCTATTGTGCTTAATAACGTCCCGAGGATTTCATTTCCATCTTCCATTTTATCGCTCTTGGCCAAGCAAATAGTAGACGGGGTTCGAAATTTTCATTAGACTTGCACCGCTAGGAGGCGAATATTTTTCCATGCTTTATGATATTAGTGGCTTACAAGGATCATGCATTATTTAAACGTTTTTCCTTTTAGATATTTCCGTCACATGGATGAGGCATGTGATTTTTCTTTTGTTAGATGCATCTTTGTCGTGTTCTTACGTGTTTTTCATTTGGATGCGTCGAGATTTTGAGCAAGCCCCGACTTGCCTTGCAAGGAAGTACTCTACCTCATGAGTATCTCGTTGTGAGTTGAAGGGACGGAGGAGGCCCGTTAATTGCCTACCGTCGGATATTATTAATAGTTTAGGTTGTAGCCTTAATATTAGAGTAGTAATGAATAAGGGTACTTATGGGTCTCGAATTTTGTTCACTTACTCGGGGACGAGTAAGTCTTAAGTGTGGGGAATTTTGATAAGCATCTAATTAGTCACATTTTTACCTCATTTTCGTCCCCATTTTGGTCCGTTTACACGGATTTGCGTGTCTTTAATTGCATTTTATTTCCCGATTTCCCGCGCTATGAATATCGATCTCAATTTGCATGAATTAAGGCGGAAATGAGGAAATCGGTGCATAAAGACCTTGCATGAGTCGGGATTCGAAGATGAGATGAAAAATGAAGAAATGAGTCATCAGGTGGTGTTGGCCGGTCCCCAGACCGGCGGCCGGTCCACCGGCCCAGACCTCGACTCCACATATGAAGAAGTTGAGAAATGGAAGAAAAGGGTCAGGTAGTGCCGGCCGGTCGACCGGCGGCCGGTCGACTACCCGGCCTACACCTACATCAGAAGCATATGTGAGTACAAATGTGCTCCAGGCCGGTGGGGGACCCGCGGCCGGTCGACCGGCCCAGACCCCCATTCTCCATACTTAGTGAAATTTTGAAGATTTTGAAGACGGAGTTCCTGAAGTCACTGATGTGCTCCAGGCCGGTCAGAGGCCCGGCGGCCGGTCGACCGGCCGGGAACACAAGACTGAAAAATTCGCCTCTTCTTCTAATTTCTTCCTTAATTTCGAGATACCTATATATACCCCCCCTTATTATTTTGTAAGCAGCTTTTACATTCCTCTTAGCACGAAACCCTAGAAATTTGTAACCTAAATTAATCCCTAATTACTCTCCTAATATTTCCCTAATCTAGTTTAGTTTCTCATTTCAAGTTGTTGAATCTAGTCTTTCATTTCATTTATTTGGGTTTGTATTGAAGACTTGGGTGAAGACATTCCCCCTACTCATCAATATAAGTTTTGTTTGGTATAAAATCTCTCATCTTTTTTTTTATTGTTTATGCAATTAATTTCCATTTCTAGTTTATAGTTCATCTTTGATTGTTATCTTTATTCTTCTCATAGCATAATGTTGATTGAACTCCCCCTTCCCTTTAGTGCTTTGATTTTCTTTACCATGTGTGAGTAGATTCTCCTCTAGGGTTTAGGGGGAGCCTAAGGGAGGATCATGTGGGGTATTAGGTTGGTTAATTAGTAAGTTTGTGGTAAATGATTTGGGTATTGCCCATATGAACACCAAGTGTTTGATGAAATGGGTGAACGAAAGTTACCATTTTATCAAACATGGTTTGATCTTTTCTTAAGCGACGGTGGTAGAGACGATTAGACTAAGCGTTTATATGGGTGATTTGAGACAAATGCGATGGCTTTGTTGATGATTATCGATTGTTGAGACATTAGCAATCGATTTTACTCGAATTATTTACCCCTCTCGCTAGTTACCCGACTAACCCATTAATCCCCCTAAGGTGAACCCTTTACCCTAGCCTTTCCCCTAATTGTTTTCATCTTAATTACTTAGCAATTGCTTGTTTTTCCTAGTTTTTAGTTAACTTTCCAATCCGTCATATTTTAGGCTAGAATAGGATTCAATCGAACTAGTAGTTGACCTCCTCCATCCTCGTGGATTTCGACCCCTTTATACTACTTTTATTGGGTTATTTTTGATGCTTGTTTTGACGACAAACCGATCATCAAATGGCGCCGTTGCCGGGGATGGCGTAAGGAAACTCGTAGTTTGTTTTGTGTCTTAGATTTAGCCAAGTTACTTGTTGTTTTTGTTGGTTTTTAGTTGTTAGTTTATTTGTAGAGTGCCTTGCATTATTGTCTTTCCCTAGTGTGCCCAAAAACACACTAGGAGTCTAACTTGTTTTTGAGTTGCTTTGAGTGCATGCCTAGGGGTGAAGGGTTGTTCTTGAGCCATCCAGAGCCCGAAAGGTTATTTAGGACTCTCCGAGCTAATACTATTGCTCGGGTTAGAAATTCAAGAAGAGTTAGCCATCAACAAGCCAATACTTCAATTGCTTCTACATCCACTCCAACAATCGATCACCCACAAAACAACACCATTGAACCTATATTTGAAAACCCCTTCTACAATACATTACCAAATACACCACCCACAATACCTCAACAACAAAATCAACCACAAATGACGACTCTACGTGACCGTAACCGTCCCAACCACGATGATACCCAATCTCCAATCAATTTCGGTGTCTTGGCCCCAAATAATTTTGAGATTCACCCGACTCAAATGAGTTCTATTGAGCGGGATAGCTTTGGAGGCCTCCCCGATGAGGACGCTCATGCCCACTTGAGAAAATTCAAAAGTAGGGTAGGAATCATGAAAAGGAATGGGGTGCCCGAGGAAACCCTTTGCCTCATGTTGTTCCCATTTTCCCTCAAAGACCGGGCGGAGAGGTGGTTGAATAACCATCCTCCAAACACTTTCACTACTTGGGATGATTTGGCTAAGGAGTTTCTAAGTAAGTACTACCCCGCCTCCAAAACGGCGATGCTAAGAAATGAGATAACTACCTTCCAACAAGAGGATGGAGAATCCTTGGGAGAAGCATGGGATCGATTCATTGATTTGCTTGCCCGTTGCCCTCATCATGGAATTGCGGATTGGTATGTCACTCAAACATTCTATCAAACTCTCCTCCCTCAAACCAAGGCTATGGTGAATGCTTCCGCGGGGGGAAGTTTTGATCATTTGAATGACCAACAAGGGGCGGCATTGATTAAGAAGATGGTTGAGTCGGAATCTAGCTATGGTACTAGTTATAGAGGAAATAGCTTGAGGAGGAGTTCTAAGTACCCAAGTGAGAACTTCTCAAATGCGGATACCAATGCCAAGATTGATTTGCTCACACAAACTTTTACTAAGGGTTTTGCCGAGCTTCAAAAGGCTCAAAATCAAAGTCAAGGTCATCATGTGAATGAAGCTAGTGGGTCTTATGCACCTCCCATGGTGGAAGCTTATCAAACCACCACTTGTGAAATTTGCAATGGGTATGGACACACCTTTGAAGTTTGTGGGAATAATGTCTCTTATAACAATGAAGGAGCAAATGATTATCAACATGTGAATGCATTTCAAGGAGTCAACAACAACCCACGGCCCTCAAGGCCTCCATTCCAAAGTCAAGGAGCTTACAACCCAAATTCCAATTTCTATCATCCAAGTTCGAAATTTCATCCAAACATGAGCTACAAAAGCCAAAATGTCCTAAACCCTCAACACACACAAGTTCAACCTTCCAACCCTCCGGGTTTTTCCCAACCTAGAGGAGGAGGTCAATTTTCAAGAGGAAACTATAACAATCAATTCAACAACTCTCAACAAGGTCAAGGATCCAACCAATTCCAAAATCAACACTTCAATGATCAAGGTTACAATAACCAAGGTAACTTCCAAAACCCAGGTAATTGGAATCAAGGTCAAGGAAATTGGAATCAAAATCAAGGGAACCAAAACTTCAACAATCAAGGCCAAGGTAATTTTTACCAAGGCAATCAAAGCAATCAAGCAAGCCAAGGGGTTCCCGATCAATCTTTCCAAGGCCAAGGGACAAATTTCAACAACAACCAAGGGTCAAATTTCAACAATCAAGGTTCAAGGGGACAACAAGGGAATTTTAACAACAACCAACAAGGAAACTTTAACAATCAAAGAAACAACAACCAAGGGTCGAGTAGTCGGAATGACTATGCTTTTGCCCTTCCCTTAACAAACCAACCCCACCAAGAGAATGATCCTTCAATAAGTGAAGTTTTGCAACTAGTCAAAAACATGGAAATCCAAAACAATTTGGCTTTGCAAAATGTCACTAATGCTCACAAAAAGGAGGTGAGAGAATTGGAAGCTAGGTTAGCTTCTCAAGCTTGGAACAATCCTCAAAGGCCTCCGGGAGGTCTACTTGCTCAAGGGAAAAGCTCCAAGGATGCTTCATCAAGCCACCATGCATGTGCGGTGACTTTAAGAAGTGGACTAGTGCTTGATAACCCCTACATGGATATGATGAATGATGAGATCCCAAATGATGAGCATGTTGAGGAAGGAGAAGAATTTGAAGAGCCCATTTTGACTCCTACCTTGGAGTTAAAAGATGATGGCAAGGGTGAAGATGATCAACCCAAAGAGGGAGAAGATGGGTATATCGAGATTATGCCTTATGAAGAAGAGATGATCAAGGATGTCAATGATGACGGAGTAGAGGTACAACCAATAGCAAGAGCTAAGGTAACCAAGAAATCTCCCATTCCAAAGGTATCTTTTAGTTCTCCACTTGTTGTTTCCGATATCCCCTACCCCTCTAGAGCTTTGAAAACTAAGGAAAACTTCAAGTTCACCCAATTTAGAAAAATGCTTGAGGGACTTGAAGTGACCTTACCTTTCACCGATGTTATACTAAACATGCCCACATACTCAAAATTTCTAAAGGACATCTTGACTCACAAGAGGACTTTGGGTACCCAAGATGTTATGATTATGGAGGCGGAGTGTAGTGCTCTCCTCATTAATCCTAACTCTTTTAAAATGCCAAAAAAACTTGGGGACCCCGGAAGTTTCTCTATCCCTTGTGTTGTGGGGGGAGTCATGATTTCAAGGGCATTATGTGACAATGGTGCAAGTGTAAGTGTCATTCCCTTAACTATTGCTAAAAGAAGTGGACTTGAAAGTTTAACCCACACTTCTATGACTCTACAACTAGCGGATAGGTCCGTTAAGCAACCTTTGGGTGTGCTTGAGGACGTACCCGTTAAAGTTGGCAAATTTTTGATCCCCACGGATTTCGTTGTCCTAGATATCCCGGAGGATAGCCATACTCCCATCATCCTTGGTAGGCCCTTTTTGGCTACCGGAGGAGTCCTCATTGATGTGAGGGACGGGCGGCTAACCTTTAGGGTGGGAAACGAAACCCTTGAATTTAATCTTCCTCATCTAGTGAAGGGACCAATGTTTCACAAAGCTTGCTCGGTGGAAGTCATTGAAGAAGTGGTTGGAAAAGTGCATGAAGAGGAGAAGTGTGAAGAAGAAGCTCTACAAGTGGCACTCCATGATGAGGAGATGGGAGATGACCACAAGGTAGATGATGAGCTAATGAAGAAGGTGGAGGGCCTTCTCCCTCCAAAGGTACAACTTAAGCCCTTACCTCCCTCACTTAAGTACTCTTTTTTAGGTGAGGGAGAGACTTATCCCGTTATCATTAATGCTAATTTAAGTGAAGGCCAAGAACTTGAACTTTTGAAAGTCTTGAAAACTCATAGGGGCTCACTTGGATATAGCATTGATGATATCAAAGGGTTAAGTCCTAATCTTTGCATGCATAGAATTGTCTTGGAGGAGGGTAGCAAACCTAAGGTAGATGGGCTACGTAGGTTGAACCCTAAGATGGCGGAAGTGGTTAAAAGTGAGGTTATGAAGTTGTTAGAGGCCGGGATTATCTACCAAATAACCGATAGTTCTTGGGTGAGCCCCGTCCATGTAGTGCCCAAGAAAGGAGGGGTGACTATGGTGGAACAAGAGGATGGGACTCTCTTAGCTTCTAGACCCGTGACCGGGTGGCGGATGTGCATTGACTATCGCAAATTAAATGCCGCCACCCTCAAAGACCACTACCCCATCCCCTTTATTGACCAAATGCTTGAAAGGTTGGCGGGGCATTCTTACTATTCATTTCTAGATGGTTATTCCGGGTTTTTCCAAATCCCCATACACCCGGAAGACCAAGAGAAAACCACATTCACTTGTCCCATAGGAGTTTATGCTTATAGGAGGATGCCCTTTGGGCTTTGTAATGCTCCGGGGACTTTCCAAAGATGTATGACGGCAATTTTTGCCGATTTTCTTGAGAAGAGTATGGAGGTCTTCATGGACGACTTTAGTGTCCATGGAGACTCATTTGATCTTGGGCTAATGAATTTGTCTCATGTTTTGCAAAGATGTGAGGAGCACAACCTCGTCCTCAATTGGGAGAAATGCCACTTTATGGTGGAGGAGGGGGTTGTGATTGGCCACATCGTGTCTAAGAGAGGCATAGAAGTTGATATGGCTAAGGTTTCGGTGATAGAAAACTTGTCACCCCCAACAAATATGAAGGGAGTGAGAAGCTTTCTAGGCCATGCGGGCTTTTACCGACGTTTCATCAAAGATTTTTCTAAAATAGCCAAGCCTTTAACTTCTCTTCTTCTCAAAGACACCCCATTTGTATTTGATGAATTTTGCTTGAGTGCTTTTTGTAGGTTGAAGGAGGCTCTTGTGACGGCTCCCATAATCCGATCACCGGATTGGAGCCTTCCCTTCGAAGTTATGTGTGACGCCTCCGATTATGCGGTCGGGGCGGTGCTTGGCCAAGTTGTGGACAAGAGGCACCATGTAATCTACTACACAAGCAAAACTCTTGATCAAGCCCAAGTCAACTACTCTACGACGGAAAAGGAAATGCTAGCCATTGTTCATGCCGTGGAAAAGTTCCGGCAATACTTTGTTGGTTCTAAGGTTGTGGTATACTCGGATCACTCCGCTTTGAGACAATTGTTAGTGAAAAAGGATGCAAAGCCAAGGCTCTTGAGGTGGGTTCTTTTACTTCAAGAGTTTGACTTGGAAATTAAAGACAAGGCGGGGTCGGAGAATGTTGTTGCCGACCACCTATCTAGATTGACTACCGAAGATCATGGGTTGAAGGATGAGAGTGGCCCAATCAATGAGTGGTTGAGAGAAGATAGTTTGATGATGATAGGTGGTAAATCACCATGGTTTGCGGACTTGGCAAATTTGATTGTGAGCGGGTTTATTCCGGAGGAGTTGGATGCTAGAGCTAGGAGGAAGTTGAAGCATGACTCAAAACGCTATTTTTGGAATGACCCACATCTTTTTCGCAAGTGTGGTGATGGCATGTTTCGAAGATGTGTTCCTAGAGAAGAAGGCATGGAGATAGTCGATAGAATTCACAACTCGGCCTATGGGGGCCACCTTGGTACATCTCGCACCATTGCAAAGGTGTTACAAGGTGGTTTCTTTTGGCCATCTATGTTCAAGGATATCCACTACTTTGTCAAATCTTGTGATCGATGCCAACGAACGGGGAATATAAGTCAAAGAAATGAGATGCCCCTTCAAAACATTCTTGAGATTGAGCTTTTTGATTGTTGGGGAGTTGATTTCATGGGACCATTCCCCAACTCTTGTGGGAATGAGTACATTTTGGTAGCGGTGGACTATGTGTCCAAGTGGATTGAAGCCGTTGCCACCCCAACAAATGATGCTAAGGTTGTTATCAAGCTCTTCAAAAACACTATCTTTCCGAGATTTGGGACCCCAAGGGTGGTGATTAGCGACGGGGGTTCGCACTTTAGGAAGAGCACTTTCAAGATCTTGCTTTCTTCCCATGGTGTCACTCATAAGACCGCTCTTGCCTACCACCCTCAAACTAGTGGGCAAGTGGAGGTCTCAAACCGTCAAATAAAAGCCATCTTGGAGAAGACCACTAGCAAAGGTAGAAAGGATTGGTCTCAAAAGCTTCCGGATGTTCTATGGGCCCTTCGCACCGCCTTCAAAACTCCCCTCGGCACAACTCTCTACAAGCTTGTCTATGGCAAAGCTTGTCACTTGCCAATCGAGTTGGAGCACAAGGCATGGTGGGCCTTAAAAGAAATGAACTTTGACATTGATATGGCCGGAGAGCTACGTTTTCTCCAAATGAATGAACTTGAAGAGCTAAGACTTGATGCCTACGAGAGCTCAAAGATCTACAAGGAGCAAACAAAGAAATGGCATGACGCCAAATTGGTTGATAAAGATGTAAAAGTGGGTGACCAAGTCTTACTCTATAATTCTAGAGTCAAGTTGTTTCCGGGGAAGCTACGCTCGAGATGGTCGGGTCCTTTCAAAGTTATCGACATTTCACCACATGGAGCTTTTGAACTTTGGAGCGAAGAAGGTGGTAATTTCAAAGTCAATGGGCATCGAGTGAAAAGATATTTTGATGGAGATGAAAAAGGAACGGTGGAAGTACTCTTCCTTGGGGATCCACTTCCCGAGGAGGAGTCTTGTTTGTAAACTCTTGTGAATTGATAGGTTTGGTGGAGTCCCTCAACAACCACCAATTTTTTGTATATAGCATGCATATTAGGATTAGTTGTGAAGATTTGGTTTTGTGTACTCGGGTATTTCGTCTTTAGGAGGAAGATTTAGGTAGGTTTGAAACATTTGTAGTCGGGTTTGGATCGAAACCGTGTCTTTGGGAGTATGTTGGTTGGATAGATATTGTTGGTGACTTGGGTTTCTTTGGGAATATGTTGTGATTTTGAAGGCGAGTTGAAGAAAGGTAGAAGTGCTCCAGGCCGGTCGACCGGCAGCCGGGGTGCCGACCGGCCCAGAGCACTCCAGTAGCAAACTTTTGAAGAATGGGAATAGAATAGCAGGTGTTCCAGGCCGGTGGACCGGCAGCCGGTGTGCCGACCGGCCCGGAGCACATTATCATAGGAGATGGATTTTTGGAAGTTTTTCGAGCTGCGTTCTGAGCCGGTGGACCGGCGGCCGGTCTGACACCGGCCCGGAGCACCATATGAATGAAATTTTGAAAGATTGAATTTTTGAGCTGAGTTCCAGGCCGGTCGACCGGCAGCCGGGGTGCCGACCGGCCTGGCGTACTTGAACACGCAAAACTAAAAAAAACCAAAAATCAAATTTTTTGTCTTGGGTTCCAGGCCGGTCGACCGGCGGCCGGTTCCCAGACCGGCCCAGAACCCAACCCGAGGCTATATTCAACTCGTGAGCCCAATTTCTTTTCTCATTCTTCTTGTTTTCTTCTCCCTTCTTTCTCCTTCTTCCTTCAAATCTCCACAAAAACTCCACAAAAACTCACTAAAATCTCCACAAAACTCCATCACTCCAACTTTCAACCCACTAATTAACCCACTACATCACCCAAATTCATCCCACATCTCAAAAACCCCAATTTTTCCCTCTTTCGATTGACTACTCGAAAAAGCTCCATGGCTCAACAACCACCAAGGAAAAGAACAAGGGCTCAGCTTGAGGCGGAGTTGGAAGCTAGACTTCAGCAAGTTACGGCGGGAATGGGTCCGGATAACGATTTTCCCGATATCGTCTTCGTAAGCAAAATCGCGAGAGGTAAATTTCAATGTTTAAAACGGAGAAACCTTCCCCACTCCCGTTTTATTTGTCGGAATACTATGCGAAACCTCGGCCTTGATACGGTCACTCTTGAGCTTTTCAAAGGTTTGGGGATGGGGGAACTCTACGGTCAGCACTTCCGTACTTACCCCCGTCTTACATGGGAGTTTCTAAGTTCCTTTAGTCATGAGAAGGATAGGAATACGGGTATGGTCAAAATGGTATCTTTCCGCCTCTTGAATATTGCCTTTAGCATTCCCCTTGAGAAATTTTGTAAGGTTTTAGGGGTCAAATTTCATAAGTCATACAAAGTCCCCGAAAAATTTAATGTGAATGATGTTTGGACTGCTATCTCGGGAATGGAATTTGCGAAGGGAACTAAGAGGCCGGCAAACGCTTGCCACAATGCCTCTATTAGGTTTTGGCATCGGTTTATGGGTTGGACGTTGTTTGGAAGAGAGGAGTGTCACAACTTTAGGGCCGATGAGCTCTCGATTTTGGCGGCTTATTTGTTCCAAAAGCCGAATAAGTTTGGAGTCAACATTGGTCACCATGTCGCTATCCACTTCCAGAAAATCTCCAATGACCCATTTAGCCCGACCGGTATCCATATAGGGGGGATTGTTACCAAGATTGCCCATGCCCTTTGTAGAGATGCTCTAGATGAGCGTAATTTGAGGTGTTTAGGGGGATGCTCCTTGTTGACGGAGGATTACATTTCAAAGAAGCTTGAGTGGGTAGTGAAGAGAGTTGAGGACGGGAAGACGTATTGGAGGATTCGAGGGGTCAATTCTATTCCCCTCCCGAATAGTGCGACTATGAAAGTGGTTCCTGATAGCGCGCACTATCTCCTTCCCCTAGTAGAGGAGAACGCTCCACCACCACCTGAGGAAACCCCGGCAGATCAGCTAGCTCCAATTACCGCATTTAGGCGAGATCCTACTGCCCCCGTCACTACATATAGGAGAGAGGAGCAGGGCCCCACTTCCACCACCTTGCCTTATCTGAACCCCTTTTATCATCAGCAGCAGTGGCGTCCTTGGCCCAATTCATCCCAACCCGAGACATCCACTTCCACCACTCCTAGTTACCCACCTTTGGATCCTTCCTTGATTCAGTTCATGGCCGATATGACTTTGGCCTCCTAGGCAGCAGCTACGGAGAGAGAGGCGGCGGCTAGGGAAAGAGAGGCGGCAGCTAAATGGCGAGAGGAGGAAGCTCGGGATAGAGCTCTTTTGTCGCAGAGGATGGACAGGATGTATTATGACTTGGCTCTTGGCCAATACCCTTCTTACGATAATTGGTGTAGGGAGGGGTATAGGGAGCCAGTTGGCCCACATCCGTCCTATTTCATGTGGCCAGAGGGCGGGTATGACCAGGGTTCTAGGGTGTTCGGTGATTTCAATATTCAGCATGACTATTATTCTTCTGCACCGGTTTTTACTCAGCCGGTAGTTGATGAGGAGGAGGTGGACCCAGAGATTGCGGCACAGAATGCCGAGTGGTTTAACAGTATGGGTCCCCGGTTCGAGATTGTGGAGGGTGGCGGCTCTGGTTCGGGAGCCAGGGATGTAGATGCGTCTTTTGCAGAGGCCCCTCATGGCCAATTTGATACTACATCCTCTGATTTCACTGGATACTCCTGAGGCCGGAAACCCATGAGTATGATCCCTTTTAATCCAAATCTTCATCATATTTATATTTTCGCATGCATTTAGATAGTTGTATTATATCTTAGTTTAGTTATCCATTTAGTTGCATCCATTTAAGCTTGCATTAGAATTTAATTTTGTAACATATCGTCACATGTTAGCCTTGCATCCATATAGCGTAGTTGCATTTTGTTTGGTGTCATTTTTAGACTTTCCCGTGGTTGGTACCCCCATGAGGGGCGTGCATTTATGCATTTTACCGCCACGACGAGACTCTGATATGGCACACTAGACTTTCCTGTGGGAGGTACCCCCATGAGGGGCTTGCATTTATGCACCTTACCACCGCAGTGAGACTCTAGATTAGCATATAGTGTAGTTTGCGTTTTCTCAGATCATGCCTTTGTATTATATCATTTTGCATTTAGTTTTAGGAATTTTATTTAGTTCATGCATTTCCTTCGAGCTAACCCTCTTGTATATATTGTTCATATTGTGATTATTCATCAAAATCAAAAACCCCAAAAACAAGTTTTTATTTTTCAAAATATTTAAAAACCCAAAAACATGTTATTTGCTTTGAATTTACCCCTCACACCATGTAAATGCTAAATGTGGGGAGGAAATTCCCAAATAAAATTTTGAAAAACCCAAAAAAATTGTTTTGTTTTCCTTTTCTTTTTTCCCTCCTTTCATATTTGAGTCACTTACTCGGGGACGAGTAAGACTTAAGTGTGGGGAGGATTTTATTTCCTTTGTATATATCGTTGAGTTTCGAAAAAAGATGAAAAATGCCTAAAAATCGAAAAATTTGAAAATTTTCCAAAAAAATATATGTTTAGATTAGTTTGTATATAGTTTATTTTGTATATATTGCCGTGTGTTTCTTTTTATCTCCATCCATAGGTGCGCCCCACATCATAAAAGGCACGAAAAAGGGAAAATGAAGACGCTTTGGTGAGACCTTTCCTATTTCTCTTCTCCCTTATCTCCTTTTCTTCTTACTTGAGGATGAGATGTGTTGATGACGATGGTGTGAATTTTGTTGATTGGCGTGTGTGCCACTTGTGTGCTATTAGGAGATAGCATTAGCTTATGTGTCATATAGTCGGTTAGAGCATGTGCATTTAAGTTGTATATATGCTAGATTGCATCATGGCATATAGTTGCATTTAGAAAAATGTTTTAATAATTGTCTTTTTGGAAAACTTGTTGAATGTGCATAGTCCTTTTTGCTACTTTTTTATTCATAAAGTGTTCATCTTAATCGTGGAATTTTAGACGCCCTGGGTTGTGCATTTTTAGTGAGTTTTAACCCGTCTACTAATGCCGAGTCACGAGTTTGCGCTTATTCCACCTCGACAACCTCGATTGATGTGAATATTCCGATGGTAGAAAGGATTCTTAGGTGACCGTTCTTGCTATGCAACCAACCATGATTCATTGTTCTTCCACTTTTGCTCAAAAAAAAAAAAAGGAAACAAATCAAACAAGCTGAAAATATTGAGTCAATTATCATCTTTTCTTGTTTTCGTCGAGGAAGTGCAAAACGAAACTTCTAGGGATTCTAGTGGGCCCATATCTAGGCCCCCTTTCGATGCCACTACGGTGGGGATACCCCTATTGTTGGTTCCGACCGCATGTCCTTGACGAAAACCGTGCGCTTTCATGCCAAAAATTGCAAACCAAAATGCAAATCAAAAAGAAAGAAAAAGAAAAAGAAAGCAAAGTGTGAAATGAAAAGTTTTGCAAGCACTTAGACTCAAATCTCAATTTCCTTTTATCCTTCTTGAATCATTTGCCTTTGAAGTTGCATAGTGAGACGGGACGACCCTTGTGTCTCATTTATTTGAGAAACGTGAATTCCATATGCTATTGTGCTTAATAACGTCACGAGGATTTCATTTCCATCTTCCATTTTATCGCTTTTGGCCAAGCAAATAGTAGACGGGGTTCGAAATTTTCATTAGACTTGCACCGCTAGGAGGCGAATATTTTTCCATGCTTTATGATATTAGTGGCTTATAAGGATCATGCATTATTTAGACGGTTTTCCTTTTAGATATTTCCGTCACATGGATGAGGCATGTGATTTTTCTTTTGTTAGATGCATCTTTGTCGTGTTCTTACGTGTTTTTCATTTGGATGCGTCGCGATTTTGAGCAAGCCCCTACTTGCCTTGCAAGGAGGTACTCTACCTCATGAGTATCTCGTTGTGAGTTGAAGGGACGGAGGAGACCCGTTAATTGCATACCGTCGGATATTACTAGTAGTTTAGGTTGTAGCATTAGTATTAGTGTAGTGTTGAATAAGGGTACTTATGGGGTCTCGAATTTTGTTTACTTACTCGAGGACGAGTAAGTCTTAAGTGTGGGGAATTTTGATAAGCCTTTAATTTGTCACATTTTTCCTCTTATTTTCGTCCCCATTTTGGTCCGTTTACACGGACTTGCGTGTCTTTAATTGCATTTTGTTTCCCGATTTCCCGCGCTATGAATGTCGATCTCAATTTGCAGGAATTAAGGCGGAAACGAAGAAATCGGTGCATAAAGACCTTGCATGAGTCGGGGTTCGAATATGAGATGAAGAATGAATAAATGAGTCATCAGGTGGCGCAGGCCGGTCCTCAGACCGGCGGCCGGCCCACCGGCTCAGACCACAACTCCACTAATGAAAGAAGATGAGAAAGAGGAGAAAAGGCCCAGGTAGCGCCGGCCGGTCGACCGGCGGCCGGTCGACTACCCGGCCTGCACATACAACAGAATGCCCATGAGAGTGAAATGGTGCTCCAGGCCGGTGGGGGACCGGCGGCCAGTCGACCGGCCAGGACCCCCATTCTCCATACTTAGAAGAATTTTGAAGATTTTGAAGACGAAGTTACTGAAGTTACTGATGTGCTCCGGGCCGGTCAGAGGCCCGGCGGCCGGTCGACCGGCCAGGAACACAAGACTGAAAATTCGCCCTCTTCTTCTAATTTCTTCCTTAATTTCGAGATACCTATATATACCCTCCCCCTATTATTTTGTAAGCAGCTTTTACATTCCTCTTAGCACAAAACCCTAGATAATTTGTAACCTAAATTAGTCCTAATTACTCTTCCCTAATCAAGCTTAGTTTCTCATTTCAAGTTGCTAGATCTAGTCTTTCATTTCAGTTTTGGGTTTGTATTGAGGATTCTAAGGGGGAAGACATTCTCCCTCTTCATTAATACAAGCTTGTTGGTATTAAATTTCTCATCTTTTTTGTTGTTTATGCAATTAATTTCCATTTCTAGTTTATTGTTTATCATTTGATTGTTTTAATTGTTCATCTCATAGCATGATGTTTATTGAACTACTTCTTGCCTTTAGTGCTTTGATTCCCCTTAGTATGTGTGAGTAGTTCTCCTCTAGGGTTTAGGGGGAGCCTAAGGGAGGATTATGTGGGGTATTAGGTTGGTTAATTAGTAAGTTTGTGGTAAATAATTTGGGTATTGCTCATATGAACACTAAGTGCTTGATGAAATGTGTAAACGAAAGTTGCCCATTTTATCAAGCACTGTTTGATTATTTCTTAAGCGACGGTGGTAGAAATGATTAGACTAGTGTTTATATTGGTGATTTGAGACAAATGCGATGACTTTGTTGATGATTATTGATTGTTGAGACATTAGCAATTGATTTTACTCGAATTACTTACCCATTTGCTAATTACCCGACTAGCCCATTAATCCCCCTAAGGTGAACCCTTCACCTTAGTCTTTCCCTTAATTGTTTTCATCATTATTATTTAGCTATTACTTGTTCTTCCTAGTTTTTAGTTAACTTTCCAATCCAACAATTATTAGGCTAGAATAGGACGCGATCAAGCTAGTAGTTGACCCCCTCCATCCTCGTGGATTCGACCCCTTTATACTACTTTTATTGGGTTATTTTTGATGTTTGTTTTGACGACGAACCGATCATCATAACTTCAGTCACTACGAGTGTAACTTCAACCATTATTTGTGTAACTTCAAGCTAAAATATGATTTCGACTAAATAAATTTGAATTTATGTAACTTTTAGAAAATTTTATGTGATTTTAGTCTTTTCTGATTGTAACTTCAACCATTATTTGTGTTACTTCAAGTTAAAATATGATTTCGACGGTACAAATTTGAATTTTTGTAACTTTAGACAATTTATATGATTTGAACCTTTTTATGAGTGTAACTCCAGTCTTTACAAGTGTAACTTCAAACCGTATTTGTGTAACTTTAATTTTAAGACATATGTATGTAACTTTAAAAGATGTTTAGGTAACTTTAGCCATTTGAAAATTTTAATTTAAATTGATTTAACTTTAAGGCATATTTTGGTAACTTTAGTCCTTACTAATATAACTTCAGTTCTTAATTGTACAACTTCAAGCATAACTTCAATCTCTTAATAGTATCACTTCAGTATCTTAATAGTGTAACTTCAGTCCCTAAAAGTGTAACTTCAGTCCTTAAAAGTGTAACTTCAATTTTTAATAATGTAATTTTAAGACATGTTATCTTTAGTCATTATTAGTGTAACTTCAGTCCAAAATAGTGTAACTTCAGTCCAAAAACACCATCAATCATACTAAAATCAAAACATAATAGTGTAACTTAAGCAAAATCATACTGTGTAACTTAAAACATATAAAATATAAATGTGAAATGTATAACTTAAGCAAAAACATATAAAACATATAAATGTGTAACTTAAGCAAAGTGTAACTTCAGTCATTATATGAGTAACTTCAGTTATTAAAAGTGAAACTTCAGTCATTATATGTGAAACTACAGTGAAACAACACCAATAAGCACAAAAAAAACTTGTGGTTTTAGATCTGAAAAAGTAATGTGTAACATAAAAATAAAAACGAGATCTAAAAAATAAAAACATGTATTCAGGAAAAAAACTTCAGTGAAAAAAATGTGTAACTTCAGTGAAAAAATGTGTAACTTCAGTGAAAAAAATGTGTAACTTCAGTCATTTGTAACTTCAGTTAATAAAAGTGTAACTTCAGTCATTTTATGTGAAACTTCAGTAAAAAAAATGTGTAACTTCAGTCATTTGTAACTTCAGTTAATAAAAGTGTAACTTCAGTCATTTTATGTGAAACTTCAGTCATTTTATGTGAAACTTCAGTAAAACAACACTACTAACCACAAAAAAGTAACAAACATAAAAAATTTGAAATATAAAAACGAGATCTAAAAAATAAAAACATAGATTCAAAAAAAAAAAAGGGTGGTGAAGAGACGACATGAAAGAAGAGATAAGAAAAAAAGAAAAAAACAAGATCTAAAAAGAATGGTGCATATCTGAAAAAAGAAAAAAAGAAAAGAGAAAAGAAGAAGAAGAAGAGAAGAGGCGGCAGGAGAGGGCGGCGAGAAGGAGGCACGGCGAGGAACATGTGCGGTGGAGACGAAGCGGAAAAAAGAAGATTTGAAAAAAAAAAAAAAAAAATTTTTGGCCGGTGGTGGTCGGTGCCGGCGGCCGGCGACCGATGGTGGCCGGAGATGGTGGCCGGAGATGGGAGATGAAAGAAGGTGATGAATGTTTATGAATTTTTTGGGTTTTTGAATTTTTTGGGTTTTGAATTTTTTGGGTTTTGATTTTTTTGGGTTTTGATTTTTTTGGGTTTTAGAGAGAGATGGAGAAATGAAATTATGTGGGATGAGAGAGAAGTGGTTGAGTGGAAAGTCTTATATATTGAATTAAGATGGGATTAGTGGTTAATTAATAAAGATGAGAGAGAGTGAAAAATTAGCCCACTAATCTATTTTTGAGAGCTTCAATCGCAGTCATTCATCTCCAAGATCCAAGGGCCTATAAAAGGACTTATGGACTCACCTTTCCTAAGAGGACTTACACGATCCTTTCTATATATATATATATATATATATATATATATATATAAATAAATGGGATCACATAAGTCCACCATTCTTAGATGAGTCCATAAGTCCTAATATTGACCATTAGATCAAACAATTGAAGGGCTAAGATTAAAACAAAAAAAGAAAGGTTGGTATAAAAGATATCAACTAACCAAACCCTAATCAGTCACACAACAACTAGCCACTTTTTCACTCACTTCTCTCTCTTCCTCTCATCTCTCTAAAATTCCTTTTCCACCACAGCCACCACCATCTTCTCGCTGCCACCACGCCACCACCGGCTCCTCCCTCGGCCACCACGACATCCCTCCTCCCTCCCTCGTCCCACCACGCCGTTCGTCCTCCCTCATCTCCTCCCTCCTTCCCAGCCGCCTCCTTCTTCCTCCTCTTCTTCGTCCTTCATTTTTTTCTCGCGGCCTCGGCGCATCCCACCTCCTCCTCTGATTTGTTCTTCCTCTTCCTCCTTGAACCAGCAACGCATTCCGCCGCCACCCTTCTTTTCTTTTTCAGATTTGGGTCCATGGTGGGTGGGTGGTATTGGGGGTGGTCCATAGTGAGTCGGTTTTTTGGGTCGTCGTGCTGGGTACAGGGGTGGGCAGGGGTGGGCAGGGGTTGTAGTGGTGGTGGGTATGCGAGGGAGGGGCAGGGGTGGGCGGTCGAGGGGTGACGATAGTGGTTGGCAGTTGTTGGTGACATACTTGAAATAATAGTCACATAATTGACATATTAAAATCATATGAAATAATAAAGTTACATAAAATTAGATTAAAGTTACATAAAATTAAATAAAAGTTACAAAAAATTTGGCCAAAGTTACATCATTTTGGACTAAAGTTACCCAGTAAAAGTACCAAAATTACATAAAAGAACTAATTTTACATAAAATTTGGCTAAAAGTTACACAATATTTGACTAAAGTTACATAATTTTTTATTAAAGTTACATAAATTTATATTAAAGTTACATAAAATTTCATAAAATCATAATAATATATTCAAAATAACATTATAATACATAATTTTAAATTTTTATATATAAAATAGCCTTAAATGGCTAAAGTTACGCTCGTAAAATACTGGAGTTACACTTTAAAATAACAAAGTTACATAAAAATTTTCTTAAAATTACATAACTCCAAATTAATATATAAAATGAAGTACATTAGCATAAAGTTACACCATTAAAGGCTGAAGTTACACTCGAAAATGACTAAATTAGTATAAAGTTACACTTTAAAAGGCTAAAGTTACATTCGTAAAAAACTAAAGTTACATAAATTTGTAATACAGTGATAAAAACTTGTTCTAAAATTTCAAAAATTCAAATTAACCTTAGTTACATTCGTATTAATGCTTCTAATCTCATCCATCCATCTCTTGTAAAATCTAATGGCTTAGATTAGGACTTAGGGACTCACCTAAATAACTGGACTTACCTGAACCTGACTCTATATATATATATATATATATATATATATATATATATATATAGGGTCAGGATCCGGTGAGAACCACTAACATAATGAGAACCGTGAGAACCCTCACTAAATCTCCACCAAATCTTGTATCGAAAGTTTTGTTGGATCATTTACCATTAGTTTAGTTTATTCAAGCAAAATATTTGCAGTAACTGTACAAATTTTATTGATTATATTAAAAAAATATGTACTTAATGTACATAAATTTAATTTGTACACTAAAATTACTCTAAATGCGTGAAAACGAGCAGTAGGTGCACGAAATTTGCTACATGCATGAAAACAGTTACTAGGTGCATGAAAATTACAGGCTCTAGATGCATTAAAATGAGCACCAGGTGCATGAAAATTGTTAGATGCATGAAACGGACTACTAGGTGCATGAAAATTAATAAATCGTATTTCACCTCAATTTCCGTCAGTAACTTATATTTTTTCGACCAAGATGTATGTTATCTACCCATAAAATTCGATGTCGAACCCAAATATGTCCTTTTTTTTAATAATAAATTTTGTAAGGCGGAGTTCTCACGGTTCTCATTATCTTAGTGGTTCTCACCGGATCCCAATTATATATATATATATATATATATATATATATATATATATATGTATTTATATTTGTGTTTTTTATAATATATAAAGTAAATAAATTTAATTTAAAGATATAAATTTTGATCTTATACTGTATATAATAATCCAAATATATGTCAATATCCGTCTTAAGAGTAAACAGGTCAAATATTGAACCATTTGTTTAGATAAGATAATTATTTGGCTAGTATATATGAACTTTTCTTTTATTTTCCCTTAAGTATTTGACCCATCTTAAACTTAAGACGGGTCAACCAGTCGTAAATGAAATTTGTGATATGAAGTCCACGAATTAGGCCTAACTCACAACACAAATTCTTGTTTACAACCGTCGCATATGCGGCGAGTTAAGTGTAACCACTTTTTGATAAATAGTGATCATTTATTAATAAACAGTAACCATCTTTTATGACTTGAAAATGACATTTATTATCAAGGTAGTCACTATTTAACAAAAAGTGGTCAAATTTTCCAAAAAAGTCGGGAATGAGCTCGTCGCATAGGAGAGTTACTACACTCACAATGTTATATGAAATGGACCAATTTGTAACTATTTGACCCATATCCATAAAAAAAACCTAGTATCTTTTCTTTTATTTACCCTAAATATTTACGGAGTTTATTTTCGCAGTACGTTTTTTTACTCATTTTAGTACTTTTTACACCAAACTTTCCATTTTTTACCCTTCACAAAAAAAACATATCAAACCTAATTCCCTTTGTCTTCTTTCTACCTTCTCTCTACACATTAACCCTTTTCAAACTCCATAAAAGTTCTCTTCAAGTATGAACGATTATTCAAATGACGAACATGTATTTAATACGCTACTCTTATATTAATAAAATTGACTCTTTATTATATTTTAATTTCTTTATTTCTTTTTAATTACGGTTTTATGTCTAAATTATTAAACGGAGTTTATTTTCGCAGTACATTTTTTACTCATTTCAGTACTATTTGCACAATATCTTCCATTTGTATTCCCCTAACAAAAAAAAACCCTAATTCTAAATCTCTGAAATCCATACACACACAACCATTTCAAATTACTCAGAATTCTGCAAATATGAATGATAATTTAGATGCTAACATGTGAATGATTACTTAATCAACGATTTATCAACATCCTATTAACTAAACTAATGCTACTTTGCCAATTTTTTGTTTTAATTTTAGCAATATAGGTATTTTAAGGATTTTTGAATGGCGACGGGATTAACGGCGTAAGTTGACAACGGCAAGGGTAGCCATGTCAACTGTCGTCAGTGGTCTGAGGTGTTGGGACGTGGTGGCATAGGGTCTGTGGAGAAGGAAGAAGTCGAGGGGGAGGGCTGGTTGTTCGCTGATGAGAGAGATGGGGACGATGGTGGTGGTTGATTTTGTGGCTGGTGACTTTACATGGCGGCTGTGTTTTTTTTTCTTTGTTTACATCACAGTAGTACATGGATTTTTTTAATTAGAGAGAATACATTAGAGGGAGAACATGAAAATGAAAATGAAAATGAAAGGGGTATAATTGTCAATAGTGTACTAAGATGAGTAAAATATGTGCTGCGAAAATCAGAACCCAATATTTACAACTCTCTCTCTTTTTCTCGGTCTTTGACTTCCTCCCACCCTCCAGCCTCTTCTATGTGTCACATATTTGGCTCTTACTCATAGTTTTTTATCCCTAGAACACCACATAAAACTCACCCTATACTATAACAAAAACCCATAAATTTACATTATATCACCATCAGAGATTCATGCATGAAGTTTGACCATAAAGATTTGGATCCTTCTGCAATCGATTTATGGCGTTTACAGACGACAATCAAAGAAGAAAACTGATATTATATCATTGAATAAGCATATTTCCCATATTTTATGTTCTAATCTTTAATAATTTTTCCTGGTTTTCTCATTTTATTTAATTTCAACATATTTAATTATCTTGAATCTAATTTTTTATGTCATCTTTGAATTTTTATTTTAAGAAAATATCTTTGTATTTATTTTATCATATTTGAGTCATTTTCCTCTATTTTTTTCGTTGATTTGAGTAACTACTTTTTGAGTAATTTCTTTCTATAAAGTAGTTGTTTTAAATATTATTAGTATATTTATGGTAATAAATTTATTCTTGTAAATATATTAATAGTGTATTATAATATTAATAGTATACAATATGGTTTTTTTAATTTACGAAAATACTTTATGATTTTTTTTTTCTGTTTTTAAGGCACTTATTTTTTGATTAATTAACGGTTCTCTCTCTTCTTTTTTTATATATTTTATGATTTGGTGTTAAAATATTTATTGGTTTTTTTATTCTGTTCTATTTTTTTTGGAATAAAATTGAGAAAATGGTTGTATTTATAATGAATTAAATTTATTTGTTATATTTGTTATATAGTATATGTATATTTATGTCATATACTCATATGTATAATTGAAGGTGAGATACTCTATAGTATTTTGTAATTGAACAATTATATAACAAACAATGAAGGGTGCTACCTAATTAATTCACATAGAGAATGTGCCCTGAAAATGTGGAAAGAAAAGGTAACTTTTTGACAAATTGACTTTTAACCACATAGCGCCACATAAGCTATGTGGTTGTTGCTTTAATATATAAAGATTTTCAGAGTCTTCTTTCCACTTTCTTAGTGTTAAGACTTTGTTGACTCTTTGATACTCTTTTCATGTCAATTGATTAACATTTTTCTTAAAGTTTGTCCCGAAACAATACGGGAAAAACACAAAAAAAATAGAAAGTACTTCCTCCATTCAACTCCAAACACAATATTTCTTTTTTTTTTTGACAATGTTCATGACCAAAAAGAATCTTTACGATTACTTGCAATATATGAAGCGAAATATGCTCATGTAAGATTTATTTTTATTCACCAATAAGAGATAATAAGAATATGAAACTTTTATACTTTTTCATAATGTAAAACTTAAGCTATTTACGATGCAAATTGTGCATTGGCAATGTGCATAAGTGAAATGTTGTATTTGTAGTTGAATGAAGGGAGTATGAAATACTTCATCTATTTCATCAGAAGCTTTTTATGTCTCTCTATAGAGTGGAAAACAGAATGGGATACCAAATGAGACAGATGATCCTCACTCCCAATCCTAAACACCTACCTCTTTTAAATTCTCCTCACATAGTCACATATACCTCCTCTCATCCACTTCAAAAGTAACGTTGAATTTATCACACATGTCGATGCGCGTTTTGCAACGTAAATAATTTATAGTTAAACATTAATAAAAATTACTCGTTTACAAATTTGATATTCTTATAGCATTTACGACGAGAATCAAACAAGATATCACATGATTATATTTTCTCTTATATATATTATATACCCCGGTAAATAGTGCTAAAAAGTCAACATTACATTTGGTGTGAGTAAAAGAAGTATGTAGAACGTTTGTAGCTTGGTCTGAATTAGAGAGAGTACCAAAACATTTGTGCCACAGAAGCTACATCATTACTCATACCAGCGGCAATTTAAGTTAACCAAATAGAATAAACGAAATAGAGAAAAGTATAAATCCCAAACCAAATATAATTGAATTTGGACCAAAGAAAACACACAACTTCACTTGTAAAAAAAGAGATGAATACCCTAAAATACGAGGAAGTAGATGTTTTTTTGCTACAAAGAAGAAATTTGACAACACTTACATTGAAAATAAATATTAGTCAAGTAACTAACAAGTAACAACACACTGTTAGTAAGCCAAGTAATTATGTGTGTTGCTTTCTTAACATCTCCTTTATCTTTTATCGCTTCTATTTTATCAAATAAATTATTTATTCGCATAATTAGCTTGAAATTTGAGAGCAGTAATACTTGTCCTGTGGATTCAACCCCGGACGGAATGTTCCATACTTCCATGATACTCGTTTACTTGCGAAATATATTTTAGAATCTCGCAATGAATATGAACTTGTGAAGGGACTCTATGAGACCATCTCCAACCTCAAATTTTTCTATTCCTCATCCCACTCTCTTTCATCACTTCTTACTCATCCACCTCATTATTCCTCAACTTTTCAATTAACAACCAAATTACTCATACGACAATGATTTATACTTATTCTTCATCTCACTCTCTTTCATCATTTTATCTTTCTTACTTTAATATACCCCACACAATTTTTTATATTAAAAACTTATTAAAGTAATTTACTCGGGTTTTCTAGACGGTAATTTTTCGTTAAATTCTTGTTTTTTTAAGTAAGACGTTATAAAAAAAATTCATGACGATGTCAAAAAGATAAAAGGCATAAAATTTATAACATTATTTTTCAATACTACATCAATACAATAACTCAGAGAACATAAAATGATAAAGAAAATACATTAAATTAAGAGGCCGCTTAGAATAAAATAATACAAATTATTTTACAAGATTACATTAATACAATAATTAAGAGAATATAAAACGATAAAGGAAATACATTAAATTAAGAGACAACTTAAAATAAAATAATACAAATTATTTTACAAGACTACATTAATACGATAATTAAGAGAACATAAAACGATAAAGGAAATACATTCAATTAAGAGACCGCTTAAAATAAATAATACTCCATTAGTTAGAGTCACCAAATTTTTGCCAAATATTTTCAATTAGATCTGCTCTTAGGTTTTGGTGTGCCCTAGCATTTCTTATACGATTCCTGTTTTGAATGTATGCAGTTATAGGAGCTGTATAACCTATCCCATACTCGGGATCATCGACAAAAACTTCACCTTCCCCATTCCCATTATTGTCGAACTCATTAGGGTCGGAGTAGTTAGCATAAGTATCTCTTTAATCCTCCACTATCATGTTATGCATTATGACACAACATGTTAAAAATTTTCGCATCAGTTGCTCGTTCCAAGTAAGTGCTGGTTTACGAATGACTGCAAATCTAGCTTGTAGTACGCCGAACGCCCGCTGAACATCTTTACGAGCCGCTTCCTGACGCTGTGCAAATAATCTATCTGTGGGTGTTTGTGGGAGTGGAATTGATTGTATGAATGTTGCCCATTGTGGATATATCCCATCGGTTAGATAATAGCCCGTGTTATAATGGTTTTCATTAACCATATAGTTAACCCGAGGTGCACGCCCATTCATCATATCATCAAAAATAGGAGAACGATGGAGTACAGTCAAGTCATTACAAGACCCAGGAATCCCAAAAAATGAATGCCATATCCAAAGGTCTTGTGAGGCAACCGCTTCAAGAATGACAGTCGCTCTACCACTACGACCTTGATACATCCCCCTCCAACCAACCGGGCAATTCTTCCATTGCCAATGTATGCAATCAATACTTCTCATCATTCCAGGGAAACCTCGGTTAGCACCAATTTGTAGAAGCCTTTGAAGGTCATTTGCATCGGGTGAGCGTAAGTACTGTGCTCCAAATGCTTGTATAACAGCTTCAGTAAATTTTTCTAATGCTTCAGTTGTCGTTGATTCACCAAGCCTGCAGTACTCATCTGTTCTATCTGCTCCTTCTCCATACGCTAACATGCGTAAGGCTGCAGTGCACTTTTGCAAATATGATATTGGCACTCTACCAGTTCCATCAACCCCTGGATTAAAAAATCTATCATAGGCTTCCGCTGCTCGCACTAGGCGAAGGAATACATGTCGATGCATTCGAAATCTACGACGAACCAAGTTTGAATGATAGGTAGGATTAGGAGAGAAGTAGTCGTTGTAGAGTTTTTCGTGACCATCTTCACGATTCCTCTCAATGTACCTTCTTTGATGAGGACGTCTTCGATTTCTGATAATTTGAGGTACTTGAGATATAACTGTGACAATAACTTCTTCTATTATTTCATCGTCATTATCGGCATCATTATAATTATAAGATGAAGATGAAGATGATGAGAACTCAAATAAAAAATCCATTTGAGGTGAAAAAGATGGAAGAGGAGTGTGGTGTAGAATACAACGTATAAGTATATCTATATATAGACATTTATCACTATTAAGGGAACATGAAAAGACTATACTATGTAGCATAAATACAACACTCTGAAAACAGCAAGACAAGACAACACTCATTAAACGAAAGATGTCGGACAATTTTAATAATTAAACAAACCATGAAATACAACAGTTTGAAAATGAATTGACAACACTCTGAAAACAGCAATACTAGACAACACTCGAAAAACGAAAGACAACACTCTAAAACGACAAGACAACACTCTGAAAACGAAAAGACAGCACTCTGAAAAATGACAAGACAACACTCTGAAAACGACAAGACAATACTCTGAAAACGAATAGACAACACTCTTAAAACGACAAGACAACTCTCTGAAAATGAAAAACTGTGACACCCTCAAATTTGCGGAAAGAAAAAATTATTTAAATACATAAAAGATAATAAAACATATACGAAGGTGTCATAAAATAAAAGGGTCATTACAATACGGAAATAATATTCTACAAAAGAAATATACAAGACGGGAGACATATCTCCCGTATAAATACGGAAATAAAAGAGTGTATATAATATACAAACTATGAACCGAATATAGGTCCAAGGTAAATACTTCGCTCGCTAGCTCGTCAATGTACCCCAAATATGCATTCACCACCTGTTCGACCGCATTAAATATAAACACGGAAGCCACAGTCAGTGGGGAGTAACTCCGAGTCCTCCCAGCCACGAAATGTCAAGTTATTTATGCAAGGGTACACAAACGTGCGTTGGGAGCAAAATAGCTCTGATACCAACTGTGACACCCTCAAATTTGCGGAAAGAAAAATATAATTTAAATACATAAAAGAAATATGATAGTACGTAACGAAGGTGTCATAAAATAAAAAGGTCATTATAAAACGTAAATAATATTTTACAAAAGAAATATACAAGACGGGAGACATATCTCCCGTATAAATACGGAAATAAAAGAGTGTATAATAATATACAATCTAAGAACCGAATATAGGTCCAAGGTAAATACTTCGATCGCTAGCTCGTCAATGTACCCAAAGTATGCATCACCACCTGTTCGACCGCATTAAATATAAACACGGAAGCCACAGTCAGTGGGGAGTAACTCCGAGTTCTCCCAGCCACGAAATGTCGAGTTTAATAAAACATGAATAACATAAAAGAGATGTATATGGAAAATACAACACTTGAACATATACGATATGCTTTTCATGTTATGAATACAATTAACTAACATATAACCTATCATATGAAAGCTATCATGTGAAACCGATAATAAAATATAACAAGAGGTAGGGAAGCTGGTATGCTGGCTCAGCGGTTACCACGTAACATGGCCCTGATACACTCAAACCCTAATCAACACGTAATCATGTGAATCAGTTACCAATCGGTAATCCAAACTCTATCAATCCTAGCCGGCTTGCATCTCACCTTCTAGAACTCATAGAATCATACAAACATGAACGACCAATACGTCTACAAACAGGCATAAGTTCCTAGGACAGTCAATAGAAGACTTCTGTAACTCGAGGCTATACCACAAGGTAGGAAAACATCCTAGTCCTAGACTGATCAGACCTAGCGACAACAGCTATTCCATTCCCCGTCCCATGACATAACCGTACATGAGAAACTCTACTAGGCGACCCCCTAAGTAAAGATGGCTAGTACTTAAGCTTGAATCCCTTCCCAAAGCGGAACTCCCCTTAGGATGCCATGCCCCCGGCTTGGTATCAAAAGGCCCCAGCCAGTGACACAAAAGCTATCAAGCAGTGAACATATACTCGTTAAAGTTGGTAAGGCCTATCAATGTCATGGTCCAAGATACTCATTTAGAATTAGAATGGTCAAGACGCCATATACTCATAATTCTCTATGGGTACTTAGTCAACACGACACCAACCATATAATTAAACACTCACGGAAACCATTTCCTAACATGTGACTAATTGCATATAAATCATAATCAAATAACATATCGCCTCATATCTACTAAGGCTAATTCATTAATTAAATACACCCTTACTTGAAGACAACTCCCCGACCCGAGTCCCGCGACGGGTCATCAGTCAAAACGGGGCTGACTAGATCTTAGTTTGACCAAACCCGTTTGGTCAAACCGGCTAGAAACAGAGTCTTTACCACATAGACTTAGACATAAACGTCAACATATTCATTACATGTTATTTTATTACCTTTCTAACATGTGAATTATTATATCATACCAAAACCGCTTGACTTGTAAAGGATTTAAATAAACTACGATCTCGTCTTATAATTTCTAACATTTGAGAAATAATAATTTTATGAAAAACCTTTTTAATTAAATATTTTACTTATTAATATTTCCCACTTGCTAAATATTACAAAACACGATAAAAATGACGATAACTCAAAAACCGTCACAAGTCCCAAAGTGGGACCCACGGGCTGAGTTGGGCCGGACCCCACATGGGCCTGAACTGGGCCCCACGGCCTAAATGGGCTGTTTTGGCAGATTTTACACTTATTACCAAAACCGTTTCTTAACTATTTCCCGCATGCTTAACTTAATTAAAACCCGTCAAAACAACCACATAACAATCAAACATCGACACAACCCAAAGACCAAAACCCGGACCCACCATGGACCAGCCCAGACCGGGTCTGACCCGGCCTGGACCGGCCGGTCTGGTCCGGTTCACCACCACCACTATTTCCGGCCACCACTTAAAACAACCACCCCAAATTCCACATTAATTCTAACATGTTTTTAATTAACCACATCCATTTTTAAACAATCAAAACAACCATCAATCATACAAAAATCATGATTATGAAGAATCATCCAAATTCATCAAGAACAACCAACATGTTATAAAATCATAAAACACCATAATAACTACTACGTAACATGTTACTAACTAAAAATCATAAAATCATAATAATATGAACAAAAACTAAAGATGAACCAAAACTAAAGAAAAACCAAAGCTATGTAACATTTATCCGTCGAGTAACTCGGAATCGTTACCTTAGCTAGAAAATCAATTAGCACCAAAATAAGAAGTATAAACTAAGAAACCCGTCTTCTAATCTTCCCCTAATATATACGAGTCTCCAAACTCGTCTTCAAAATCTTCCCCTATAAGAAATAACAAGAAAACATTATTAGAACTAAAAATATGAATTTCCATAATTAAAGTGTTGAAAACGATTTTACCGGAATTGAAATAAAACCGTACGTGAAGATGGGGAGCGAAGAGGAGATCCTAGAAATATAAATTAGGACGGATTTAATTAAGAAATGAAAGATTTATGAATGTTTTGCTCAAGAACGATGAAAAACAAAAGATGAACGACGAAGAACACGAAGAACGATTAAAGAAAGTGATGTTTTGATCTTAATTTGATTTGTTGTTAAATGAAAAGTTGTTTGTGAGTAGTGATGGTGGTTTGAGCCGTGTACATATAGACAAATAAGGATGTCGAGTTTTGAAATTGTTGTTACGTAATTGACTCGCGTTTAATAATTATTTTACGGTAAACGATTTAATATAATTAACGATAAAGTTAATTACACCAAATATCAAGATATTATGATATTGTAATGAAAAGTAATCAAAATATCAAGGCCTAAGAGAAGACTAAAGTAGACGTGTGAAATGGTGACTTCCGGTCTGATTTCGAGCGTTTTGCGTAATTTTCGTTAATTGATCGCTAAAGTAAATAGTTATCTAGATATTATGATATATTAATCAAAAGTAATGAAAATATCAAGGTCTATTAGTGGGTAGGAGAGCCGTGTGGAACAAGGTGATATCGGGTCTGATTTTTTTCTCGATTTGCGTAATCTCCGTTGACGGATCGATAAAGTAACAAATATCTAAGATATTTGTATTAGTTTAATCGAATCAATTAAAATATCCTATTGTGAGTGGAAAACGATGACATGGGCGTGTGACTCATGCCAAAGTCGAGTTTCGATTTTGTTGCGCGTTTTACGATGAGTCGGGAATAGTTAAATGACGCTCGGTTAAAACCGTAAACGTTATTCTTTAAATTCCGAATAAATTCAAAATAATTATATTAAATTATGATAAATCTTAATAAATCTAAATAAAAATAAATCAAAAATATTATTTTTTTAAATAAAATTTCGGTCTTCAAACTTATGAGACGAGTCGGGAAAAGTCAACGGAAGTCAAAGTTGACTGAAAAGTCGAGAAAAGTCAAAGATGACTTAAAAGTCAAGAAAAGTTTAGGACGACTTAAAAGTCAAGAAAAAGTCAATGACGACTTTAAAAAGTCAAGGAAAAGTCAAAGACGACTTAAAAGTCAAGAAAAGTCAAAGATGACTAAAAACGGTCTTTTCATGAAATCCCTCAAAATTCCAAATACGAACGCGGAATTTCAAAATAAGACTCGAAACAAAATTCCTATTTTAAAAACTTAAGTTCTACTGAAAAGTGTTAGTAAATATTTTTACTAGAAAAATCGGGTATATTTCGGGTTTGTTACAATATAAATATCCGGTCCTAGTCTAAACCTGGCCAGACTCTCGGAATAAACCATTTTCCGATTCGACAAGCGATGACATTTCGCATCTAAGACTCGGTCAATCATAGACGGCGAGTACCCCAAATTCGGTCAACCTTCACGAAAGAGGTGGAAAAGAGCACAAGCCTCACAACAAGCGGTACGCTACATGCAATGACACCACCTCGCAAGTATACAACATTTGACGGCCTGGTCGATCAACGCAAAGCGTTCGCCTCCCAACAACGTCGTCATATGCCCACTAACACATGCAATTAAGCAGTAACCTTTGTAAAACCGACGCAAAGCGTTCGCCTCCCCGTTCCGACATTCCAGTCTTACGAACGTTGAGGTAGCCAAGGGAATGAGAGTACAAAGCACATAGCAAATTAGTGCTCAAACCGTAACATTTGTAAAACCGACTCAAAGTGGGACATATCAAAAACCGTCACAAAACATGCGATACAAGCTAATGGAATATCATACATTCAAAACATTAATATTTAAAGTCATTACATAAGTTTATACGATAAATGAACCATCGGAAATGTTATAAATAAAAACGTAAGTAAGAATCTCAAAACAATTGTCAGCGGGTGCCAGCCGGTCAAGGGGACCGGCTGCCGGCTACCCGGCTGGCATCTATATAACATTCGAAAATAATTAAAAGAGCAGCGTGTCCCAGCCGGTCCCTGCTGGCTACCCGGCTGGGACCAATATCATATGAAAAAATGAAGACATATTAGCATGTGTCTCAGCCAGTCGGCTGACCGGCTGCCGGTCGGTCGGCTGAGACGTAGTGTATATTAAAATTCTACGTAAACAGCAATTCAACATCAGCCACTCCCCAGCCGGTCGGCCAGCTGGGGTCCAATATGCACGAAAATCATTACTTCAACACTTATGAATATTAACCAACTTCAATTATCATCATCAATCATCAATTCTCATTATCATTTATCAACTAACAATAACAATCATCAACAACACAATTCCTAAGATTACTAATCATATTCTAAATACGATCACTAACATAGAAAACACATAAAACACGTAAAAGATATCGAGTAACCCTTCACCGTTACCTTTTCGCGTCTTCAATCCGCGTCAATGTCCTCTTCTATCAAGAAGTAGTCTTTGTCGGGGTCTTGGAGGTCACCACCTACAATTAGATAATAAAAGATGAATATAATTCACCTGTGAGAAAGACGGATAAATTGAAAAGCGAGAAAGACGGTAATTTTATTACCAATACGGATAGAGGACGATGAGAGGGAAAGAATAAGACGAACTTGAGTGAATTTGAGCGAGAAACGAAGGAGTAGCGATGATTTAAAGCTTGATCAAATATGGAGGTTAGGGTTTTGGGGTTTACTTAGTGAGGAAGAAGAAGGTGTTGAGTGTGAGGGAGTTTAGGGTTAAGGGAGTATGTGAAGGAGTAAGTGGAAAACATATGGGAAAAAGCCCATAACGTCTTAAGACGTAACTTACTCAAAATCTCGCGTAAAGTCCAAATACGAACTCGGAAATTCTAAACTAGACACAGGAAATTTAATTCTAAACTAAAACTAAATTTCGCTGAAAAGTATCCGTAAAATATTTTTACTATAAAAATAGGGTACATTTGCGGGTGTTACAATCACCCCACCTTTTAAAAAGTTTCGCCCTCGAAACTTGAGCGAAAGAAAGATACCTTAATCGAATAGACTCGGATATTTAACACGCATTGAAGCTTCTGTTTCCCAATTCTCTTCTTCGACATTGGCACATCTCCACAAGATTTTCACTAAAGGAACCACCTTACTTCTCAACTTCTTATCCTTGCGATCTAGGATGCGGATCGGCTTCTCTTCAAAGGACAAATTCGGTTCAAGCTCGGGCATTTCCGCTTGAAAGACATGACTTGGATCACTAACATACTTTCTCAATTGAGAAACATGGAATACATCATGAACCTTAGCCAAATTCGGGAGTAAGTCCAACTTGTAAGCAACGGCACCAATCCTTTTCACAATATCAAAGGGTCCAATGTATTTCGGGCTCAATTTACCCTTTACACCAAACAGTTTAACACCCTTCATTGGAGATACTTTCAAGAACACTTTATCCCCAACTTCAAATTCTAACGGTCTTCTTCGGATATCGGCATAAGACTTTTGTCGATCTTGAGCGGCTTTCATTCTATCACGAATGACCTTCACATTATCAATGGTTTCAACAAGAACATCGGGACCTAAGTCACGAACATCACTCAATTGATTCCAACATATAGGACTTCGACATTTTCTTCCATAAAGAGCTTTATAAGGAGCCATCTTGATCAAGGCATGAGAACTATTGTTGTAAGAAAACTCCACCAATGGTAGACTCTTTTCCCAACTATATTGGAAGTCGAGTGCACAAGCCCTAAGCAAGTCTTCTAAAGTCTGAATAGTCCTCTCGGTCTGACCATCGGTAGCGGCATGAAATGCGGTACTCATCAACAATTTATTACCCATGGCTTCTTGTAAAGCCTTCCAAAATCTCGAACAAAACCTCGGATCTCGGTCGGATATGATCTCCTTGGGAACACCATGGTATCTAACAATCTCATCAACATAGGCCTTCGCTAGTCGATCTAAACTCCAAGTCTCTTTGATCGGAATGAATCTAGCACACTTGGTCAAACGATCAACAACAACCCAAACGGCATCTTTACTTCCAACGGTCCTTGGCAAAGCCATAACAAAATCCATGGAAATAGATTCCCACTTCCATAGTGGAATATCCAAAGGTTGTAGCAATCCACCGGGCCTCTTGTGTTCAATCTTCACTTGTTGGCAAATAAGACATCTTCCAACATAAGACACAATATCACCCTTTAGATTCGGCCACCAAAACTGTAGCTTCAAGTCTTTATACATATTATCACCTCTGGGGTGAATAGAATAAGGGGAAAGGTGAGCTTCATCAAGAACTCGCTTTCTCAAATCAAGAGCATTAGGCACAAACAAACGGCCATGAAATCGAAGAACATCTTTATCATCAAACTTGAAATCTTTAGCTTTCCCTTCAAGAAGTTTGGCTTGAATAGACTTGTAAGTAGGATCATTAACTTGGTTTTCGCGGATCTCACGGAGGAAAACAGGTTCGGCGGTCATAGCACCAACATAATCAAATCCACGCTCCACGAATTCCAACTTCAACTTTCGAAACTCAATACAAAGATCAACGGGCAATACCGACATAACATTCAAGGAATGAGAAGATTTCCTACTAAGAGCATCGGCAACAACATTTGCCTTCCCTTCATGGTACAACAACTCAAAATCATAATCATTCACCAATTCCAGCCATCTTCTTTGTCTCATATTCAACTCCTTTTGATGAAATATGTACTTCAAACTTTTGTGATCGGTGAATATACGGCGATGAACACCAATAAGATAGTGTCGCCACACTTTCAACACATGAACAACGGCGGCCAATTCCAAATCATGAGTAGGATAGTTCACTTCATGAACTCTCAACTGTCTTGAAGCATAAGCCACCACTTTCCTACTTTGCATAAGTACACAACCCAATCCCATCTTGGAAGCATCACAATAGACATCAAAGTCTACACCATCTTCGGGTAAAGTCAACATCGGGGCGGTAGTTAACCTTTTCTTTTAACTCTTGAAACGCGGCTTCACAAGCTTCATTCCATAGGAACTTGGTTTCTTTCTTCAACAATTGGGTCATCGGTCTAGCAAGCTTTGAGAAATCCTTGACATGCCCAAGAAAGGACACTTTGAACTTTGAACTTCTCTAACATCGGTCGGACTCTTCCAATCAACCACAGCTTCAATTTTAGAAAAATCCACCATCACACCTTCTTTAGAAATTACATGCCCAAGAAAGGACACTTTAGGTAACCAAAATTCACACTTGGAGAATTTGGCAAACCACTTTTGTCGACGAAGGACACTCAAAATAGTCCTTAGATGAATAGCATGCTCTTCTTCGGTCTTGGAGAAAATAAGGATGTCGTCAATGAACACCACCACACACTTGTCAAGATACTCACTAAATGTGCAGTTCATTTGATCCATAAAAATAGCGGGAGCATTAGTCAATCCAAATGGTATCACTTTGAACTCATAATGACCATACCTTGTACTAAAAGCGGTCTTCGAAATATCGACATCACGAACGGGAATTTGGTGATATCCGGATCTCAAATCAATCTTGGAGAAAGTAGAAGCATTCTTTAGTTGATCAAACAAATCTTCAATTCTTGGCAAAGGATACCTATTCTTGATTGTAATCCGGTTCAACTCACGGTAATCAATACAAACCCTCATAGAACCATCTTTCTTCTTCACAAAGAGAATGGGAGCACCCCAAGGCGAGGCACTTGGTCGAATAAAACCCTTCTCAATCATATCATCAAGTTGCTTCCTTAACTCTTTCAATTCGGTTGGAGCCATACGGTAAGGAGCTTTGGCTATTGGTCCGGAACCAGGTACAAGATCAATGGAAAACTCAACATCACGCTCGGGAGGAATCCCGGGCAAGTCTTCAGGGAATACATCAACAAATTCACGAACTATAGGCACATCTTCCATATTTGGCAAAGAGGTAGTTGAAGAAGTCACAATACACAAGTATGCTTGGTGACCCTTTCTTACCATACTTACCAATTTCATTGCGGAAATCAAAGACACACCTTTTCGGGGATGAGATCCCTTATAGGTTATTCTAACTCCTAAAGGACTCTTTAAATAAATCTTTTGATCTCTACACTCGAACCTAGCATGGTATAACGCTAACCAATCAATACCTAGAATTATATCGAACTCTCCTAGAGGAAACTTAAGGAGATTTGCGGGAAAGATAGCACCCTAAATAGATATTGGGACATTAGGATAAAGAGTAGAACAAGAGAGAATTTCTCCGGATGGTAAGGATATGGGAGTATCCTCACTAGAAGTAGGCTCGATAGATAATTTATTAGCATAAGTCGAAGACACAAAGGACATAGAAGCACCGGTATCAAATAGAATAAGACACGGTTGCTCTAAGATTGAGAACATACCCGTAATTATCTCCGGATGAGCATCGGCTTCGGCTCGGCTCATAACGAAGATAGAACCCTTAGGTTTAGCAATTGGAGGGGGCAACTTACGATCGGGTGCAATCTTCATAACGGTGACCACCCATTTGGCAAAAGAAGCAAATATAAGGTCGGTTGGAACAAGTCACACCGGGGTGGTGTGGTTGTCTACAACGGTTACATAAACGACCTTGAGCTTGAGCTTGAGCATATGGCCTATGAGCCACATTAGAAGTAGCCCGAGGAATGAAAGGAGCGGGAGCTCTTGTACTTGCATTAGGAGGAGGATTGAATCTCCTCTTGTTGGCATAAGAGTTGGAGGAAGACGGAGTAAACGGCCTCTTCCCATAGAAATTATGCCTAGGAGTGAAAGAAGGAGAGGGATTCTTCATCATAGCTTCATCCTTGATGGCCTTCATGGAATTCTAGGCCCATAGAGCATCATCATATAAATCCCCAAAGGAAGTAGTATTTCTCCTCACTTTACTTTGAAGTAAATTACTAAGCTTGTTGCGGTAGTAGAAAGCTCGGTCCTCGTCATCTTTCAAAAGCCTCGGAGCAAAGTGAGCAAGCTTGTTGAACTCCGTAGTGAAGTCTTGTGCCGACAAGTCACATTGCTTGAAGTCAATAAATTCCTTGAGCCTTTGTTGCTTGAGCTCCTTAGGATAAAATCGACCTTCAACTAGAGCTTTGAAACAAGCCCAATTGAAATCATCTTCAAGAGTAGCGGTGGCACTAGTAATCGCCCACCAATTATCTGCTTCCCTTACAAGGAAGTGTTTGGCAATCCTTACCTTGTCCTCTTCACGGACTTGGTATAAATCAAATTGCTTCTCCATTTCTCGCAACCATTCCGATAGCTCGGTAGGGCCGGCTCTCCACTATAAGGTATAATCTTACTCCTAGCTATTTGACTTGCCACCCAAGCGTAGCCTCCTTGGTGGTTATCTTCTCTACGAGGGGGAACTTGGTTGGCTTCAGCAATAGCCGCATCTTGTTGATTCTTCAACACTTGCGTAAGAGCTTCTAGCATAACATTCTCTACTACTCGAGGTCTAACCATCTTCATAAGAAATAGAAACAAAAAAAGTTATTCCTAACACTTAGCATAAACAAATAGACTACCAAGTAAAATCCTTAACTTCTACCCATATCTCATTTATTATTTCAAGGTCAAGTAGTTTAAGTTTAGGGTTCACGTATGTGCGTCGGGAGCGATAAAGCTCTGATACCACTTGTGACAACCCTCGCGAATGCGGAAATAAAACATAACAAGCATGTGATTTATATAGCGGAAAATACGGTGTTTTTAAAACTTTTTACATGCAAATAGAAAGGTACGAGGAATGTCAATAATTACAAACCAAAATATAAAAATACTACAAGAGACGTAGTCTCTCAAAATGCTATCCAACATCAAAGTTATTAGCAACTAGCTAAACAACGTCTAGAGGTGAATCATCCAGGCCAACGCCCGCTAGCTCACACCCGAACCCAAAATACCACAAGCAAAAAGCCATCCAAACAAGCAACCTGTTCATCCATGAAAAACATGAACGCCACAGTCAGTGAGGAGTACTCCGGTCTCCCAGCCATAATCACATTAAACGTACCTAAACTGAAATACAAAAGGGTTGGAGCCAGTGTCATCCACAGTTAGTGCAATAACATAAATAAATCTCTGTAGGTTCACAGGGTATACTTTGTATAATAATCAGTTGATTAACGTTTATCAATAACGGTTGGCTTGCTAGATAAGTTTGACGTTATTGTCATACAGACGGCGGTGATCAACTGGTCCCTAAAAGTCACACCTAGAGGATGTGTTTGAGAGATGTGATTATTTGAGAAAATAATCATATTGATGCCCTATTATATGACTAAAAGGTTAGTCA
>JAIUZE010018843.1:0-16568 GCA_022085475.1 Heliosperma pusillum
AAGAACATGTTGGAGGCCCACGAAATTGGAGGCCCGGTTCGCCCGCTCAGCCCGCACATGGTCCTAGCCGCCCCTGAGCCTATCGAACTTAAGCTAATAACCTAGAATATTCTAATAATGGTAATGCAATTATATCATTCCATATTTGCATATGTTATTGCGATATCGGTATATTTTAATATACCGATATTATTCCCTAACAAACTACTCCTCTTATTACTTAGTCTCGGAGTTCTCACTTCTTGTGAAATTAATTCACATTCTTTGTTTTTTTTTTTTTTTTGAAATCAAATCCTTCGTTATAGGGGAAAAAAATACTTATTATTTAATTGCATAGTTGATGTTTTAATATAACTTAACAACGACCTTATATAAGTTTTCAGGTAGATTTGCATAAATTAAGTCTCACTTAATTACTCCAATATTAAAGATAATACGTACGGAGTAGTACATTACATGTAACATACGTTCATAAATGCATTCATAGATGAAGATCTTTAATTTTTATTTTTTAGCTCCCAATATACGTTTGCAAAAACAAAATTAACTACGTACGGAATTTACATTTCCGATTTTCCGCATATGAGCAAGGGTCAACATATTTCCTCGGATATTATATTAAATTGCTCCACGGAAAAACTTCATATGAGGGGCTACAATTTGCTTATTGAGTATGTACGGATGTACCTAACAAATGTGAAAAATTCTTCATTTCGGAAGAACCATACCCCTTACTCTCAAGGAGTTATTATATTTCTTTTTTATCCTTTTTTTTAAGTGTAAAGAGTACGGTGCTCTCGAAAGATACGAGAATTTTACCGTAGAAGAATAGAAAGCCCCTGTGGCATTTTGGGGTCCATAATCAACGTCCTTTCCTAATCAGCATGCCTTTGTAAAACCGTAAGTCTTGATTAAGACGGTTAAATATATACTACCATATGGTGGTAATAAAAATAAAACTTTTGGTATTTCCTAGGCAACTAGTGAGATGATTTGTTTGTATTTGACATATCTTAAACTTGAGACGAATATTGTCCGTCTTAAATCAGAGTCTAATCATAGACTAATTTAGACAATTATATCATTAGGCGGACGACGCAACCATGAAGACAAAAGAAGATTTTTGGAGGAGTCTTGAACAATAGTTATCTATTTTCTTGTAACAAAGTTTTAATCAAAGATAACAAAAAATGTCAGGGACGACATGATGAGTATTAAAGAGCTACTCTAAACTCTAATTAATTACTCCGTACAAAAAAGACTAAACACGGGAGTCGCAAGTACATAATTCTAGATTATTATTAGCAGAAACAAATTTTGCAGTAGGTGCCGCAAAATAGGTAGGTACGTCATCTCCGGCCATAATGACCACAATCGTAGACTTGGTATCAACCCCGAGGTCGACACGGTCTCGTGTCTCAGGCAACGCCCAGGCACCACCAGAGTCAGTAGGGGAGGCGGTTCGCTTTCGGTAGGAACAAGCAAGCATAAGCAATGCTGTAGCAATTAACCCTATAATTATAACTAGTCCACCGTATAGGTATGGTGTTGGAGAATTCCATCTCCAAATTACTGCCAAATTTTCAACTGTTTTTGTACTTGTTTCTCTCATTTTTGGTGCTGTTACTTTATTTATTGAGTAAATGAGTAATGCAGTTGAATTTAGTAGGTATTCAGGGACCAGGGTTCTTGTGTATTTATTTATAGGCATAGAGAAGCCAGAGAACTTGTGAAATGTGTTCAAGGAAATAAATTTTATGGTGTTTTAATTTACTATTTTACCCTTTTTACATGGAAGATTCTTTATGATGCTTCTTTGATCCTTGGTACTTTTATGAGTTTCATAAGGTACTAATTGGTAGTATGACTTTGTTACATAAAAAATGTAAAAGTTGATATCTTTTGAGTAGCTCAAATATAAAGAAATATACAGACTAATTCACTAATCGGTTATATAATTTATCATATATGTAATACTCCATCCTAGTCACTCATTTCTTCCTCTTTCCCTTTTATGGGCTGTTTGGCAATCAAGGTTTCATTTCCAAATAAGAATTTGGCCCAAAACCATTGTTTGGGCTATAACTAAATTTGGAACTGGATTTGGATGAAATCCAAGCAAATGCTCAGCATGAATAAAACCATGTCATTCCAAATAACACCCCTAACCCACCGTATTTCCAAATCTCACGCTCTCTCCCTTCTATTCCTGTCCACGACTGTTACTCTATTTTACCCCCAAATTTTTAGGGTTTATACTCGATTTCCTTCTCACCAACATCAATTAGGGCAAGTATGTTTCCTTTTCTCTCGATTTTTCAATGGTTTATGTTTCCAATTACTATCTCCTTTATATATTGTTGTATTGTTGTTCGTCCGATTAATTTATGTACTGTTGTTCGTCCGATTTTTCGAGTTTTGATGATCATATATATCTTAATGAGATGAACTTAATAATCATTTGAACTTTTTATATTTTATATTTTTTATTTTGATATCTTGTGAATTAGATTATTTATCGCTGGCCTTTTTATCGTTTGATTTGTTTGTTGGAGAGTTGATATTCGGTTTTGTGTGATGATATCGCTGAATTTTTTATCGATATTCGGTTTTGTGTGCTGATGTTTTGATATTAACACGGATAGAAAAAATTATTTTTTACTGTATGTGTTGTATACTCCTCTTTGTACTGTGTATGTGTATACTCCATCCGCTTTTCGTAAACTCCGTAACGAAGTTGATATTCGGTTTTGTGTGTATGTGTATACTCCATCCGCTTTTCGTTTATGAATTCCAGCATAATCTAATTAACATGTTTAATGAACATCTCCAATGAGATTAATAAGTCCTTTTGATCAAGTACTTGTTATAAACTCACTATAATTTTTCAGACTTGCGGGTACAAAGTAAAATGGCCCGTGAGAATAATGAACGGGAATCACTTAAACGTGTCAGAATAGAAGAAGAAGAAGAAGATGATGATGATATGGAGCTTTTCACGCTAATTGTGGGTTGTGTTGTTGTTATAGTAGGGGCATTGAATTACAAAAGGTATAAGGTTAGGGATTTGGCTTGGAACGAACACGAACGTTCACAAAAAAGAGCAATGTGGTTAGATACATTAAGAAACAATAGGAAATGTCAAGAGCAACTGCGTTTCGATAGACGTTGTTTTGAGAAATTATGTAGGATTCTTAGAACAAAGGGTGGGTTAGTGACCTCTAGAAACGTTACTAATGAAGAAGTTGTCGCATTTTTTCTACATACCCTTGCTCACAATTTGAAAAATCGAACTATTCAAGCTCTTTTTGCTCGATCAGGAGAAACCGTGAGTCGTCAATTTCATACGGTGCTCCGAGCGGTTTTAAAAATTGGAAAACACTACATTAAAGAAGTTGATACTACCACTAGTTTTGTCAATGATCCAAAATGGAAATGGTTTGAGGGTGTGGTTGGGGCCCTTGATGGCACTCATATAGATATGACCGTCCCTTTAGAGGATCGAGGTAGGTATCGGGATAGAAATGGTCACATTAGCACAAATGTTTTAGCAACTTGTGATCCAGAACTCTGTTTTACATATGTTCTACCTGGGTGGGAAGGGTCCGCTTCTGATCAACGTGTCCTCCGAGACGCTCTTCAAAGGCCTGCTTACAATCTTACAGTACCACAAAATAAGTATTTTCTTGTGGACTTAGGGTATACAAATGGTGAAGGTTTCTTAGCTCCATATAAAGGTACAAGATACCACTTAAATGTATGGCGAGGGAACACCCCAACTAATTACATGGAGCTTTTTAACTTGCGCCATTCGTCAGCTCGTAACACAATTGAGCGAGCATTTGGTTGCATGAAAAAGCGCTGGGCTATTATGAGGACCAGTAGCTTTTATGGTAAAAAAAACTCAAGTCAGAATCATAAACGCTTGTACTATTTTACACAACTTCTTAAGATTCGAAAAAATGGATGAAACGACTCTAATGAATGAGGTAGACCAAGATTTACAAAATGAACTGTTCCAGAATGGAGGGATGGTGGAGAAGATTATGTAATGAGTGTTAGACAAACAGAAGAGTGGAATAAGTTTAGAGACGATCTTGCACAGAAAATGTGGACAGATTATCGAGCGAGAAGGGGTATATGACTATGTCCTTGTACCAGCAACATTTGAGGTACCTATGCGATTCTGCAATTTGGTTTGGTTTATAATCTTTTGTGCTTATCTTGAGCAGCCAGGTCTTGAGTCGGAGTTTGTTGTGTCATATCCTAAAAAAGAAGCAGAAAATAAAGTAATCTGGGCATAAACTTCAACTGTTTCTTTTTCAGCCTAGATAAAAAATAATAATAGTAATACAGTAAGAATAGACATAAACAAATCCTCTGGTTATTGTTTGGTTTATATTTGTGCATTGTCTAATCCTCTGGTTATTTCTGGTACTAACTTTTGTATATTTTGTGGGTGGAATTAGCATAAATTATCTCCCTGGAATCTGTTACAAGATTATTGAATTAGCATAAATTATCTCCCATAGATTATTATGGGCACTCTTTCCATAAATTATTCAAGATTTGGCTGCTCAACATTTGTGGTAATTTTTTTTGTTGAATGTATACGCTGATGTGTTAGGAATGTTGAATATTGAATGTTGTAGCTTTTGACCCATATTTTTTTTTTATATTTATAGGTGATGGCTGAAAAAAGAAAGCAATTTTTGGTTCCTACACAGCCCAAGAAGAGAGGATATATTACTTGGAATAGCCAAATGGATGCTCTTTTAATCTCAGTGTTGTATAATCAAGTAAGTCAAGGAAACAAGGGAGATGGTGATTGGAAGCCTCAAGCCTACCAAGCGGTGGTAGATGAGGTAAGAAGCAAGTTAAATGTATCTGTTACTACTGAAAATGTGAGGAATCGTGTCAGGATTTGGAGGAAACACTATGGAGTAATCATGGAGATAAGAACACAAACAAAATTCAAGTGGGATGAGGAGAGGAAGATGGTGTTAGTACCATTTGAAAAGATGACCGAATGGATGACATATGCCCATGTAATTCGCATGCCTTTTATTTAGAGTTGTTGCTCTTTTTTATGATGCTTTGGACTCTAGGCCTGGGTAAGTCAAAAGTGTAAGCAAGCAAAGTTTAAACAATGTGCTCATGTGGTAGAGATTACCCCTGTATGAGTACTCAGCATGAATGTTAAAATATGTGGTCAATCTTATTTTTTTTGAGAATTGTTCTTATTTTCATGTGCTGTTTGTGTAGTCCAGCTTGCTTGTAGTGCTGTTATTTTTACTGTGTATAAGTATTCTTACTGTGTATGTGTTATTCTTATGTGTATGTGTATACTCCTTCCTGTATTGCTGTTTATTTCTTGGCTAAAGATGTCTTTGCGTCTTTTTTTCTACATACTCGTTGTAGGCCAACCCACCTGCTGCGTCTTATGCCAATAAATATATCGAGCATTGGAATGATATATCTATATTACTTGGACCCGATCGAGCTGTTGGTGATGGAGGGGAGCACCATGAAGAGGGTGCTACTATGATGGATGATGAAGCATGTGATGGGTCGAGTTCCAGCATTGACACTACTTCAATAAGCTCCAAAAAGAAGCGAAAAAGTGATAGTCTAGCTGATGCGGTTACTCAAGTTGCTGACACACTCAAAAGTTATGTGGAGGCTAGACTAAAAGCAACTCCAGCTTTGGGAGGAAAAGAAGTATTTGATGAGGTTTCCAAAGTGGTTGGCATTCTCCGTCCTCAAGTTCTAAGAGCCGTAAATATGTTCGTGGAGGCGCCGGTGAAATTTCAAGTTCTCAAAGACCTTCCGAGTGATCAAACGCTGGATTGGATTTTGCTTTGTCTTGATGAACGTAGTAGATCATTCTAGTTGAAAATTATAGGTTGAACTTGGTGTTAGTTGGTCGATATTTTACTTCTTTTTGTTTTAATGTTGAATTTGTGTGTTGTAGTTAAAATTTATGTCGAATGACTATTTTGGTTATGTAAGTGTGAAAAATTTGTCGTAAAACTTTGGAATATGAGTTGAAGACTTGAAAATTGAATTTAAACCAAATTTTAGTTCTCAAATTCCTTCTATTGCCAAACTTAGAAATTGGATTTCAAATTCTAAATTTCAAATTCTTTGTTTCCCAAACAAAGAATTTGGATTTATGATTCCTAATTTCACATTTCTAATTTGAAAGTAAGGATTCGAAATGAAATCTTTGTATCCAAACGCTACATTACACAAAAATTAAGGAAATGAATTTGGACCACACAAAAAACACTACCCCACATACAAATGAATTTAGACCACACAAAACACACAACTCCACATCCAAAAAGGGAAAGAGGGAAGAAAACCCGACTTACCCAATAAGGAAAAAGGGAAGAAATGACCGACTAGAAGGGAGTATGTTGTATGTGATTACTGACTTACGTATACTTATTTATGCACCTTTTTGAAAAAAATTACCAAGTATTTTTTAAAGGTTCAGTTAAATTATGTGTAAAACAAAAAGTATAAAATTGATTTTAAATGGAATACTTGTTTAGCTAGTCGATTATTATCTTTTCTTAGTTTTGAGAATCATGTTTGAGTACATGACAAATTCGTGGCATGTCAAACAAATGAATGAAAAAATAAAACACAGTAGTTTTTAACTCATGAATAACATAGTCATACAAAAAACAATTTTTTTTTTGGCAGCAATTAAACTCATGAATAACATAAGGATTTTCAAACTGCAATTCCTTTATAATTTACAGTGTATCTCTGAGTTTTTCGGTTTCTACGTTGTACCTCTTTCTTTTTTATAATTTACGTTGTACCCCTGAATTTCTTGCTTATTTCTCCGTGGCGACCACCTTCAACTCTCCATTAACTTTATATGTTATCAAACAACCATGGTTCGACTTTTACTTGACTTTTACTTGACTTTTACTTTGACTCATAAATGTCTTATCATAATTCTCTATAAAATACATCACAAATCACTTTAAATAAGCACAAACTATTATTAAAAGCCTACGTTGTGATACATGAAAGATAAGGAAGAATTTATGAATTGCGTATACTATTTGGTGATTTACTAGATAATTCGGCAAACTAATAAGTAATTGAGTATGTTGTTGAGTAATTGGAACGGTAAAAAGACGGTTTAATAGATTAACTAAGAAACTAACTTAGCAAAGCCAATCAATAGGATTATTCTATAAACTAATATACAAACTTCAGGGGTACACGGTAGAATTTCAAAAATATAGGGATACACCATAGAAAACCCAAAAATACGAGGGTACGCTGTGGAATTTTCCTTCATTTTATTATACTAAGTTAATTACGGGGTATCAGTTTTTGAGTAATTCAATTGTCACACAATATTCTACGGTGTACCCATGAGTTTTTCGGTTTTTTACGTTATACCTCTCTTTTTTATAATCAACATTGTACCCCTAAACTTCATACTTATTGGTTATTGCTCCATGATTACCCCCTTCAACTCTTCATTAACTTTATTGCTTATCAAACACCCATGGTTCGACCATTATTCTGACTCATTAATCTCTTATCATCATTCTCTATAAGATGCATCAATATCACAATTTTTTTTAATAAGCACTAACTACTATTAAAAGACTTCGTTATGAAACATTAAATAAAAATAGAAAATTCATGAAATGTTAGTTAGATTCATATACTATTTAGTGGGATAATGGATGATTCGGCGAACGAACGAATAAGTAATTGAGTAGGTTGTCAAGTAATTGGAACAGTAAAAAGACGATTTAATAGATCAACTAAGAAACCGAATTATCCAAGACAATCGATAAAGTCATTGTACAGACAAATGTATATAGTTCAGGGGTATATCATAGAACTTCAAAAATGTAAGAGTACACTATAATAGTTGGCAACAATTACTATATCAAAGATATCTAATTAAAATATATATAATTTTACAATATCCAAGGTGTTAAAACTTGTTTTACATAATAATTTGACGTTTTAAACATCTAGGTCGGTAATATTTTAGCAACATATTGTATATGAAATTTAAATTGAGAGATCTAAAGACCTTAGTCTTCAAATATGATTCTTTCATTACATAGTTAAGTCTAGTGATCCTAATGCCACCAATTCAAATCCCAAAAATCTTAGATTTCTATCAAAATGAAATTTAGTACAAACTATTGGTGTAATTAAGTCTTCAATCATCAACCTTTTAGTAATTAAATATAAAAGAAAAAATGATATATTCAATAAGTTTTTAAGGTTCCAAAAGTGGAAATAAAAGTTTAGATCAGACATGCATTAATGACATCGATATACATGTTAATTAATCGTACATTCTAATTTAATCAAATAACATAATTGTATGATTACTTATATATATAGTTCCAACGTTCGGTCGTATGAGTGAAAACGCATAATAGGTTGTCATCTCTTAAATACATTAATTAGAGGATCTACCTTCAATCCTTCAGAATGACTCATCAAACTTGAATGGACTCGATAATTAAATAAGTCTTCAATACCATAAAAAAAGATTATCCATCTCGACGTGGGTTCCATGTGATCAACATACGCACCAATAGTAATAATAATAATATTTGTTGTGAAATGTGTGTGTGTCCATCCAATGTCAAACCGAGATGTACTGGAATTGAACCGGGGGAATGCGAAATTATGTCAGACTTTAGACTGTCTACTATATGAAACTTCATGCCAGGATCGAACCAGAAAACTATTGGTGTAGGCCGTAATTTTTTATTGTTCGCCTACTCTAATTCTAACAAACTTATTACTAGCTAACTCATTATTAATGTTTTACTGATAAAAATGAGGAAATATGTATTATTGAAGTATTAAAACGACAAATTAAGCATATATAAGGAAATTTTTACAACCTTCTATTTACACACTAGTTAAAGAGAAAAAGTGAACAATATTGATTCTGGTCTTTCGGGTACACGAAGCAATAAAGACCAAAGCCGAACTGCAATAGGGCGGAAACCGAAATCCTGAAAGCACTTGGACTAGTGATCGGATTTCCGATTTTGATCCACTGATTCTATTTTTTTAGTGTGAGTTGTGAACCGACTAGTGAACACCTCTCGCTATGAGCCACTAAGCTCTATGTAATCTGATAATGTATATATGACGATGACATAGGCCTATCCACTTTGTGTTGCCATCTATTCATAAATCTTTACTAATATTATTGTCGATTGTAAAGAATGTAGCCAGTGAACACGATTAAGTTCATGCTTACACTGATACAAAGAACAAACCACTACACCTGCTTAATTAATATTGTTGATTGGCGACCACTTTCGGTCGCCCGTGTTTTTTTCAGAAAAATTTGGGGATTGTTTTAGTCGCCAATTTGGCGACTACTTTCGGTCGCCCGAGTCAATTTTCAATCGCCAAATTGGCAACTACTTTGATCAGTCGCTTTAATATAGTCGCCTGAAACCAGAATTCTTGTAGTGTTAATAACATCTTGTTCGACTTGAACTATTTTTTTATCACGCACTCATTCAAGAGTTCATCAACTAAAAGAATTCTTGTTTCAGGCGACTGATTGTAATAGTCGCCAAATTGGCGACTGAAAATAGATTTGGGCGACCGAAAGTAGTCGCCAATTTGGCGACTGAAACAAACTTCAGGATTTTATAAAAAAAACACGGGCGACTGAAATCAGTCGCCAAATTGGCAGCCAAATTGGCGACTGAATAGGCCATTTGGCGACCGATTTCAGTCGTCGATTTGGCGACTACCATTTCAGTCGCCAAATTGGTTATTATTCTGGAATCGCAAATCAGCCACCCACCATATGCTACTTTACCAATTCCTAAAATCGACCGAACACCATTCCTCTATATTCCAAAAATCCGACACCACCACTACTCCACTCCGTCAACCACCACTCCGACATTATCACGGCCGGATCTTTGCCCTCTCCTTCTTCTTGTGTTGCTTTGTTTGTTCTAATTGGTGAAGGTATCTTTGTTCTAATTTAATTTCAATCCTTAAATTAATTTAGTTTGTTTGTTTAATTATTGATTCATATTAGTATTTAGTTGATTTTATATGTTTATATAAACATTTGTGATGATTATTGGTTTTTAGATGTTATATGTTTGGTGTAATTTGAATTCTTAGATTAATTGGGGGTTTTTGATAATGGTTAGTGATAGTGTTGTTAGTATTGTTTTTGTTAGTATTTGTAATTTTGATTAGTGTTAGTGTTGTTAGTATTGGGTTTTTGATAATGATGGTTAAAGTTAGATTTGATAATATTGTTTTTGTTAGTATTTGTAATTTTGATTAGTGTTAGTGTTGTTAGTATTGAGTTTTGATAATGATGATAATGGTTAGTATTAGTTTTAGTATTGTTTTTGTTAGTATTTGTAATTTTGATTTGTGTTAGTGTTATATGTTAGTTAGTTAGTAATATTATCTTTTAATTTGTAATTATTGTTGTGGGTTAATGTTTAGATTAAAATGAGGAGATTGGAACGTACATGGATGTACGAAGAAAGACTTGATAAGAAAAGACGTTCTACCGCTAGATTTATAAAGGGGGTTGCCGAGTTTATTGACTTTGCTAAACAACAAGACGAGTATGATTTAGTAGTAAACAAACTTAGGTATCCTTGTATTAAATGCAAAAACATGAAATATCTACATGACATTGAGGTTCAAGAACATCTTTATACAAACGGGTTTTGTCCAAACTACTACAATTGGATTTCTCATGGAGAATCTTATTTTTCACTTCCCGAACAATCTCAAATCCCACAAAATGAGAACCCATATAGAGATATGGTAGTTGATGCCTTTGAGTCTAATATTTTCAATAATGATCATATACCAATGAATGAAGAAGAACCACACCCACAAGCAAAAGTCTTTTTTGATATGTTAAAGGCGAGTGAAAAACCATTATATGAAGGGAGCAAAATGTCATTGTTAGAAGCCGCCTCTAGGATAGTAACTTTGAAATGTGAGTACAAATTGCCATTTAATTGTGTTGATGGCATTGCTTCTTTGATTGAGGATGTTATCCCCGGTAATAATGTCATGACCCGATCATTCTACAATACCAAAAAAGTAGTGAAAGGTCTACAACTTTCGCATTACAAGATTGATGCATGTAAGGATGGATGGATGCTCTTTTGGAAGAATGATGTTTTGCTTGACAAGTGTAGTAAATGTCAAAAGGCTAGATATAAGACAATTGAGGGAAGTATTGTCTTGAAGGGTAAAAAAGGAAAGAATGAAAAAAAAAGAGGTGAAAAGAGTAAGAAACCAATACCCGAAAATCCCGTAACTTACTTTCCTCAAGCTCCTAGACTTCAAAGAATGTTTGCTACCAAAAACATTGCCGAGCAAATAAGATGGCACAAGAAAAATCCTCGTACTCCGGGAAAGATGTGTCATCCGAGTGATGGAGAGGAATGGAAGCGGTTTGATATGCTTTACCCCGACTTTGCTGAGGAACCCCGTAATGTGCGACTTGGCCTTTGTACGGATGGTTTTGCTCCATTTGGCCAGTTTGGTAGAAAGTACTCTTCTTGGCCCGTAATGGTCACTCCATACAACTTACCACCTTGGTTATGTATGAAAAAACAATTCATCTTCTTGTCACTAATTATTCCTGGTCCTGATAATCCAAAAACCGCCTTAGATGTTTATTTGCAACCTTTGGTGGAAGAATTGGAACAATTGTGGGAAGTAGGTGTGCAAACATATGATGTGTCTTTAAAGCAAAATTTTAAACTAAGAGCTTCATTGTTGTGGACCATTAATGATTTTCCCGCCTACGGTATGCTATCTGGATGGTCTACCACGGGAAAAAAGGCATGTCCTTGTTGCATGTACCAAAGCAAAGCATTTTCGCTACCTTGTTCCAAAAAAGTGAGTTGGTTTGATTGTCATAGACAATTCTTACCGGAGGGGCATACCTTTAGGAGAAACAAAAAAGCTTTCAGAAAAGGTAAAGTGGAGCGGAATCATGCTTTAGATCGATTTCCGGGGGATAGGGTGTGGGATATGGTTTGTGATTTGTCACGTACTATTGATTGTACTAAAGCAGAGACGGATGAGCTGAAAAAGAATAAAATTGGTTGGTTTAAAAGAAGCATTTTTTGGGATCTTCCTTATTAGAAGACGATGTTAATTAGGCACAATTTAGATGTAATGCATATAGAAAAGAATTTCTTTGAGCAACGGATTCACACGATTATGGATGTAAAGGGAAAGACTTGTGATACTGTTAAATCACGAGATGATTTGAAGACAATTTGTCATCGTCCCAAACTTCACATTTGTAGCGATGAGTCTAAGGCAAAATCTATTTTTACACTTGACAAAGCTCAAAGGAAGGTATTATGTGAGTGGTTAAGAAAGTTAAAATTTCCTGACGGATATGCATCCGATTTTAGTCGATGTGTTGATATGAAGGAGCTAAAGTTGCAAGGCTTGAAAAGTCATGATTGTCATATCTTCATGGAATGATTATTACCTGTATCTTTGAGACATCTCCTCCCCACTCCTGTGTGGAACGCAATTGTTGAGATAAGTCAATTTTTTCGAGACTTATGTTCGTCTTCAATATGTGTTGATGACATGATTCGTCTTGAGGAGCAAATACTTGAGATATTGTATAAGTTCGAGATGATATTTCCTCCATCATTTTTTAATTTCATGGAGCATGTACCGATACATTTGCCTTACGAGGCCAAAGTTGGAGGCCCCGTCCACTATAGGTGGATGTATCCATTTGAAAGGTAAGATCGCTAAGTAGTAATTAAATTATAATTATTATCGTACTATATATAATTGATTTAATATTTATATACTAGTCTTAACAACTATTAATCCCATCAATTATTGAATATGTTTCTTAATCACGTGAAGAAGAAAATTGGTAACAAAACTCGGGTTGAAGGTTCTATATGTAATGCGTATTTAACGGAAGAGATTGCAAATTTTTGTTCTCTTTACTTTGAAAAACATATAGAAACCAAAGCAAAATACTTGAGTGTTGATAAAGCGGATGAACTTGAGACAAGTTTACCCAAGTTTTTCCAAATGCATGATGATGAGGGTTGTTCATCAATTGGGGGAACAAGATATTTGAATGACAAAGAATATGATCGTGCTCACCTTTACGTTCTTTCTAATTGTGAGATTTTGGAATCATATGAAACGGAGTTTGTGAATGATTTCATTAAAGCACATCCTAATGTGAATAGAGATGATGTTTGGAGTAACCATGAGGATCAATTTGCAGCATGGTTTCGGAACCATGTAATTGAGTTAAATATCCAAGATGATTTGATAAGAACTTTGGCCTTTGGTCCTTCACGAATGGTTAAAACGTGGAATCGTTACTCGGTCAACAAATTTAATTTCCATACATTCAACTACGGTAAGGATAAGGCTAGGTGCAATTATGGTGTTACTATTTCTTCTCTTGATGACAACGAATACTATGGTATAGTTGAGGATATCTTTGAGTTGAGCTATAATGGGCGTGAGCGTTCTTATAATACTGTCTTATTTAAGTGTGAATGGAAGGATAACTCTGTGACCGGTATGAAAGTTCATGAACGTTATAAACTCGTCGAAGTGAATCATACCCGGACATACTCAAAGTATGATCCATTTATACTCGCACATCAAGCCAATCAAGTATATTTCAATTCGCTTCTGATCCAAGCACGAAGAATGATCGAAATCAAAAGCAGTGGTGTGCGACTGGGTCTTGGCGGCTGATTTCAGTCGCCAAGTTCTTTTTGGCGATTGAAATTAGTCGCCAACATCGGTCGCCTGAATGCTGTTTTCTTGTAGTGATCTTGCGTCACCTTAATTAGCTTTTCACTTTTTAAGCTAGTGCTCTTTAGCAAAATAAAAACAAGGCACCCTCGAAACTTGACTTTTTGGCCGGAATTATCGATCATATATATTGGCAATGTTCGGCAAAAAAATGGAGTTATAAGATATCATAAAACAGATGTATTAATTTAATTACTTCATGTTCACCCTCTCAAATAAACTTAACAAAAGAAATAACTCTAGCATAATGATTTGAATGATAGCTACTCACCCAAACCCAAAACATACCAACGAAAGTGAATACTAACCCAAATTGACCTATTAAAATACAACCTACCAAAAATGATTCCACATCCAAAATAAGTAATTTGAAACAAAGACTTTACAATTACAAACCGACCTATAACAACCTAATCAAATGTGTATTCATTCATTAGCTTCACATCCTCACCTAACACAAACTACAATCATCCTCAAATTGAATAATTCGGGCAAAATGGTACTCAAACATCCACAACTCCTCTACTTTAATACAAATTCTAATTTTAAACGGTCTAAATTTAAGACGTATTTACAACCGATTTAAATATTCAGGCAACTATTTCATGTGATTTTCGGAGGGTTCGGGTCGGGTCGCGTCATTTCATGTCATTTTCGGCAACTATTATCAAGTTATTCATGAATGCTAATCCGTTTGCAACAGTAAATATTCAGGTCATCGGGTTATAACGGGTTAGGTCAAGCTCGAATCGATTTTAAATCAGATTATTCAGGTTGGATCATTCAAGTTAGGTCAGTTTTGCGAGGTTTACCAAGACGTCATGATTGATAGTGTGATAATAAAGGCAACCATAGTTGTAGAGAATATAACCAATTTCAACCAGCAAATAAGTAGAAACAATAATATTCCCACTAATGGACAAATAAGTATATAATAAAAACATGAAGCACCTGGGATGAGAGAGAGAGAGAGATAAAGAGGCTTAGCTTCCTCTTTACATGGTCGAGCCGTCGCGTATGCTTTTTAAACCAATGAATTTAATTTATGAAAAAGTGTTTGTGTATAAACATATTGACATTTGGTTGCTTTATGTCAACAAAATGTCATTGTTTTGTGATGATAGCTTTACACTTTACACATGTATGCTGATGCTCATCAATACTGTCTGCTTTTACTTTGCTTGTGTCCTTCAAATTAATACTCCCTCTCTATATGTTACTAGTGGAAATGATGCTCATTGCTCTTTGCTTTATTTGTTTCTATCTACTTCTACTTGCTTAGAAGCTTCAACCCAATTCAACCACCCCCTCTAGTAAATGTTATGGGTGGAAATTATGTGAAATATACCTTTTGAAATATTGGGATCTAGACTCTATTTTTTTGTGTGTTTTTACTAATAAGTCAATGGTGGAGGAAGACTCGATAAGGAGAAATCGTAGTAAGAAATCGATTAAATAAATGAAGAGTGTGACGAACGAAGTTCAGATATTAAACTCAACAAAAACTTAATTAAGTGGGATGATATACTTGAACTTTTTTAATATAATAAGTACTTATAAGCATAAAACTTTCGAACGAAGTTTGGAACGTAGTTTTAGTCACGGAAAGATTTTTCACTGTGACCTAGTTAACCAGTTAAAATTTGATAAGTTTTACTAAAAAGAAAATAATATTGTTATCCGACCCATAGTCAGTCTAACTATAGTTTGATAATTAAATTTGTTATATACATACTCTCAAATCTTGTTACTACCTTTGAGGATATTTGTATGGCCCGAGGAAATAAGTGATGATTTAGGGTAAGAGTTTGTATTACTACTTGTACGAATTTTCAATAATATTTTATGATCTAAATTTGTTAGTTATGGGGAGAACATGAAATGCAAAAGGTCTCTTGTGACATTGAAGATGATGATTTGATCCATTGATAAGATGATGGCACTCATATATATGTCCACTTTATCCTATCTAGCTTTGTTTTTATTTAAAAAAAAGAGATTCCAATTCGGATAGTTTAAGATTTAACGTGTGTGTCCTATCAACCTAAGCATATTATATTATGATAATTATTATGAAATACATATTAAAAGAAAAATAAGATAACAAAATATGAACACAAAAATTTGTCCCAATTAAGTTGAAGCTTCAATATAATTCAATGATCTAAATTAAAGACTCTAAACAAAAATTTAGATTACTACTTTTAAGCCAACACATATAAAATCGATCAACTACTGTTTTAGGTTAGAATTGGAAAAACTAAAGGAAATACAATGAGTTAAATAACTCTAATTAAATCAAAATTGTCCTCTTACTTAACATCCAAAAAATTTATAATTTCGTACATTTTGCACGAAGCTAAGAACGTGCATGTCCCAAAAAAACGCAAAAATGGTTAATTTCGTCCATTTTATGATTATTTCTATTGCTTGTGCGCGCAGATATGTGCAGATATCAGATAGCTCACCTGGTACAACATGAATTCAAAGCTCGATAATATCAAAGTTGTCCTTGCCGCTTCCTATACCCCTAAACAAAAAAATACATTATACCTCTGTTTTAGCAACATGTAATTCATTGATAGGCAACCCTATATATGTCGGAGTGTTGTCGCCGGCCATGACGACAACGACTACATGCAAATATAGGACCACCTTGTTATTTGGAGAGATCCCCTGATTTGTATCATTGTCATCGGAAGAAGGTTGACTAT